>JBBJLS010041561.1:0-13889 GCA_037577275.1 Bryconaethiops microstoma
AATATATCCATAATATATATATATGATATATGATATTATATATATGTATATGATATATATATATATATACATATATATATAAATATATATATATACATACACACACGCACACACACACACACACACACACACAGATGACATGTTCATGAAAAAAAATGTTGTATTTCAAGTCTTAAACAGCCTGTAGGCAATTTAGGATCATCAATCAAATTTTATCAGACTTAAACAGGTTTGTTAACTTTACTCGCTGCTTTGTTTTCACTCATTTTGCATCAGTGTAAAAATTACTGAATCGTTATTGGATATTTAATAGTCATTACTGCATAATTAATAGTGACTACTGTTGAACTGATAATTACTACTGAATAATTCAGAGCACCTACTGAATAATCCATAATAATTACTGAATAATTTGTGGTAGATACTGAATAATACATAGTTGATACTGATTCAGCTCATAGTAGTTGTGAGTCAGTGAATAATGGTGTGGAAAGTGCAGAAAGTAAAATTTCAGTTCACCACATTTATGTTTTTTAGTAAATGAGACACTTTATTATTTCAAATTTATGAAAACCTATTGATTAATAGGGGGAATTATCCCCCATTTGCTGCAGTGACAGCTTCTGGGAAAGCCTTACACTAGATGGTTACTATGAGGATTTGATTGCATTCAGCCACTGGCGATGCTTAGTTCTGGATCACAAACACCACTTTATCTCTTCCCAAATGGAACTTCATCACTTCAAAGAACACAGTTCCACTGCTCCACATCCCAAAGCTGGGGGGCTTTATAGTTGGTGGTTGACACTGAGTATGGGGTTCATGTGTTGGTGCTCCAGAGCACCCCATTCTATTAGCGATGTCTTTTTAAGCAGATTATACAGCAGTGTATAATCAACAATGGTTCCAAAATGATGTCCAGGTTAAGCCTTTCTCTGACCAGTGAGGGCTGGTGTGTGAATATCATCAGCGACCTCTGTGACAAGAGAAGAACAGAACTGTTTACACACTGCCACATATAATAACCTGTCAAACACTCCCAGTAATGTCATTAAGTTCATATAAAGTAATAGCTCTGCAGGGCTGAATCACCTTCCTTACATGTTAAATATACATAAAATATACATAAAATATGACAATTAGGTTTAAACTCCAGGCTTATTGTACAGTCTAATAATAAAACTTACCAATAGGACCACATTTGGTTCTCTTGAGAACCATTTATGTAAATGAGATGTGTGATTCTGAAGAACCTTTTCAGAGTTTAAAGATTCTTCCTGCAAGAGTTCTAGGAAGAATCTTTTCATTGGTATACAGCATTACATATAGATTCCTTGTAGCTTCAAAATGTTCTTCACAATGGCAAATTTCTTTATCAAGCTTGATCCTTTAGAAAACCAAAAGTGGAAGAGTGCACTATGAAGTCTATGAAACTAATACTTCTATGAATTATTCAGCATCTATCTTGAACTCTACAGTATCTACTGTAAATGATTCAGTATCTGCTATTATTTATTCAGTATCCACTATGAATTACTTAGTAACTAATATAAATTCATAAGTAACTACTATGTTATTCAGTATCGCATATAAATTATTCAGCACCTACAATGAATTATTCAGTATCTACTATGATTTATTCAGTAATTACTATAAATTGTTCAGGAGGTATTAGGAATTCAATCATATCTACTATGAATTATTCAGTATCATATATGGGTTATTCAGTAAGTGCTATGAATTATTCAGTATCTACTATGATTTTTTCAGTAACTTCTATGAATTATGCAGTAGCTGCTACGCAATATTTAGTAACTACTATGATTTATTCATTTAATTGTTCAATATTTACTATGAATTATTTAGTAATTAATGTTAATTATTCATCTACTTCTTTGAAGAAAGTCAGTTGTGTTTTTTCCTGAGTGGCATGTTAATGTTAAATCCAGCCCATATACAGAATGTTTTGAACAGAACCCTGAGGGCTAGGTAGATCTATCTCCAGTATTAATCTAACACCTGTGTGGACTTGCTAGTTGCGTGTGTATATAACCTGGAATAGGTAAAAGGCGGGGTTTTTTCTATGCACTCACCTGAAACATTATCTGAACTTGTGCTGATGGTAATGATAATCTTAGTTTTTGCTGAGCCATCGCATTCAGCTGTACTTGTGCTTTTGGAATTACGTGAATGTTTTGAGGGGTTCATCGTGTAAAACTGAATGGATTTACAAGATGATGCAGATTGCTAAAAGATTTTTTTAAATAAAATGTGCATTATGCATTTTAAGCTGGATATTGTGGAGGGAACAGAGTTATCACAGACAAATGGGTGAGTCATTTGTGATTTCATTCAAGTACGTGTAAAATGGTACAATGGCTATATACAGGCTATCTTTTCCATATTGTTTTAATAGACAAGCTAGTTTCCCATTATATTAATCTTGTCTAAATCAGTTATGCTAGTGGTCAGTCTGTGTGCAACTTTCCCCAGTCACTGTGTGCATGTCCACGTTGGTCATAGTTAAATGGATTAGCATGTTGAATTGGAGCCTTTTGTGTACTGCTGTGTTTTCTATCACTATATAAAAGAAGCTCCATGCTGTCCTTATTGTTGGATGTTCTGCAATTCTGACTGTGTGCAATTTTAATTCTGTTCACACTACTATGGAAACATGGGTTATTGGATTATTAGTCAGTGTAACAACTGACAGCTGAACAATACAGTGTAGACATATTCATGCTTCTTGATCATTATGGTAGTTTGTGACTTAAACTGAACAAAAGGGATTGATTACACAACACTCCTTACTCATTAAATAACAGCCACACTATAGCAACACTAGTGTTTAAATCTCAAAAAAGGACTAAGTGTCTCCAAACTTTTGAATTCTGGCAGTGTACATCCTTTCTGGTTTGCTTTATTGCAAAAAAATATCTCCCTAAAGAGACCAAAAAGACGCGGCGCTGCATGCTGGGCATTGACAGGCAGACTAGAGGACTTCCAAATCAGAGGCGCTTAACACAAGGTGAGAAAGATGTTCATCACTGACTGTATCAGATGGTCTGGACTAGAGGTAAAGGAAATGTAATGTAATTCATATAAACATGCAATTCATGCTTCCACTTTGGGCCAGACAGTGTTGTAAGCCCTAAAGACGCAGCATTTTCCTGTTGCTTTTGGTCTTTTTTATCCATGTTCTCATTTTCATGTGGGCCTGTTTGCTAACATCACATAGTCTCAACCAAAACTTTTAAAAACCTTGGTGTTTCTGTCCATTGAGTCCTAAATGATGTTGGTAAACCATATCTTTTGCTAGTCCACTGCAGAGCATTTAGTATAATAGCAGAATGCTGCTGAGGTGTAATATCTACATTCCTAGAACCCAGTTGTTGTTCTTGGCCTTGGTTCTAAATTTCCAGTGTCTTATACCCTTAGGACACTATATATATCCAGTGATCTATATTCAGTACATCCTATATTCTCAGCATCCTAGTAGACTAGTTATACATTTCAGTGAACAAGTAGAAGAACTTATTTGGTATCTAATGTTTTTCTTGTACCCCACGGTGGTTTAGTGGGTAGTACTGTTGCCTCACACCTCCGAGGCTCGGGGTTTAAATCCGGGTCTTGGCCTTGTGTGCGTGGCGTCTGCATGTTCTTCTCGTGGTGGCATGGGTTTCCTTCAGGATCTCCCACAGTCCAAAGACATGCGCGTCAGGTGATTTGAGGATTCTAAATTGACTGTCGGTGTGAGTGAATGGGGTGTGTGTGTGCGACCTGTGGTGGGCTGGCATCCCACCCAAGTTGAGTCCCTGCCTTGTGCCTGTAGACCACAGGATAGGCTTCAGGTACCCACAACCCCAGTAAGGATTAAGCAGTTGCAGAAAACAAATGAATGAATGATGTTATTTGAATTTCACAATATTAACAGTGAAAATGGGATTCATGTTGACGATGGAATTTTTGAGCAGACCTACATCTATTCACCCTTCATTTCAGTACTGTTTTAAACATGCCCCCGTCAACTCTCTCTGACTATTTCCCCTTAGGGGAATCCCAGAAGCCATCTTAAGGGCTGTTCCATTACTGTATAAACTCAAGTGGCTTCTTGGAGCTGTGAGTCAATATAAATATAGATTTTAGGACCAGAAAATGATTTTGATGCTAAATACTTATTATTTAATATTTGAAAACGAGAACATTTAATTTGTTAGGTTTCCTTTCATATGTGTCTCATTTAAGTCTGATGTATCATACAAAGCTGAGGGGACATGTATCATTAAGACCAGTTCAGTCACTGGGTGTTGGTAAAAGTAAAACTAGAAATAAACATCATCATGATTCACCGCAATGTTCAGTGGTCCACAAGTACCTGTGCTCATCATGCCTAGAGAATTGGGTCAACTGGTAAGGTTTAATATTCATTCACATCTTTTGTCAAATAAACAATGGAATCCAAACCTCAGCCATTACAGGATAACACACTTTTAACCGGTGTCCTTAGCCTAGTTAGTTGTGGTTGCCTAGCCGATGTTGTTCCTATTGTAGCCAGTTACACAGAGTTCCAGCCATGGGTTACCTCAACTTCTTTGGTGATTCCAGGGCCAAATAATTGAAATCTCAAGGCTTCTTCAATTGCCAAAATGTGGTTAAGGAAGGGTAACTGCAGAGGGTCTGCTGCTAAACTACTCACTCTACTACGTCATGGCTCATCTTGCCATGAGTGACTTCCCCCTGATAACGTCTTATTCATAGTCAGTGTGGTCATGTATAGCAGCAGGAGAGGGAGAGGGTGCTTTTAGAGATCTCTCAGTTTGCCAGTGGCAGAAGATCTAGGCGTCCACTATTAGAGGTAGATTTGGGTCTTATGACTTTGACTTTGGGTCTGAAAGACTGTTATAAGCAGTTGAGGAACAGGTTGGACTTGTTGGACTTGGACTACGATAGTGCTTCCTGAGGAGACCAAGATCTGTGGGACCTACATGTTCTGAGAAAGCTGGAAACAGGCGGGAGATTTGGGGCTGAGCTTGCAGAGGAGGATCATTTTGGAAAGTGTGATGGAGACACTACACATAGCCCAGGACCTGAATGATTTTGCAGATCTCTATGATGGTAAAAATGAATGGGTTTGTAACTTGTGTTTCCATGAGTGAATGAATAAATGTGGTTATGCACTAATGGATGAAATGTTAAGTCTTCACATTCCTAATAATTCACATTTCTGATTACCTATATGTTGTTAGTTTGCAGAACAGGTGAAAGATGCATTGCATGTGTATTAGGACGGCTACAATTACTTAATTAGGCTTAAATTAATTGAACAAAAAAATCGAATAAATCAAATTTCATGATGAATCAGCAATGATTACTTTGCAAATTGTATAATGATACTCCACGTCGTTGCTATGGGAACAAAAGCTCATACCTCCAAAAACACAGCGTCACAGGGAAAACACTCATACCTTTTGTTAATGGAGCGAGATTGAAAGTCCTCTTAGCTATTTCTGCTGGGCTGTATGTCGTGGAATTTTGATTCAGGATAAACAGCAGCTGGCATTTTTAAAAAAGTAGAACAGGTTAACAGTCTAATGGTCTTGTCCATTTAAATAAGTGTTTTAATGCCTTTTCAAAAATAACCAATTTAATTAATTTATTTATTTGCTTTTTTAAAAGTATCTTGGAATCTTGGAAATTCATACAGATTCAAACCCCGAATTCATAATTGACTAATATTTTCAGCAGTGATGGCCTTATGCATATTTATGAGGTCTGCCTATGATAATCAGACTTTTTTATTGTTATAATGTACTTCTTCATCATACCTCTTCATATCCTCTATGTGCAAGATGACTTGGCCATATGGACACCTTCACATTTATTACTGAACAGTTTTAAATAGACACTTCACTTTAATGCATTGCCACTAGTTCATCCTAAATGATGCTGTGGTTTATTCCACTTTACTTTCATTTCTTATTTCTTTATTGATTTTTGATATTTAACTTGTCTTTTTCTTCCCACAGTGGAGCAGGAACAGATTCAGAAGAGAACCTTCACCAACTGGGTGAATGCCCAGCTGTCAAAGGTGAGATCAAAGCTCAAGCTCATCGCTACATCAAAACTGAAATGCTTGTGGTCAGTTTTTTTTGTTTTTTGGTCAGTGATCCCGTGAATTCCTTGGTTGTGTAGTGAATGCCAGTATCTCAGTTGTGTGCATTGCATTTTTATGAGCTATGTTCATTTCTTTATACTGCCATTTGATGACATACCGTTGCTTCTTAACTGTTTTGTGTTTTTTAGGTAAGTTAATTAAGTTAATTAACTTAAAAGTTCTGTGTTGAGTCATGCATTGAGTTGTACAACAGTCATTGAAGCAGCAAACATAAAGGTTTGTTCGCTCTCTGAGTAAAGGGCATTCCTGCAGGCTGGAATGGGGGGTGTGGGTAAATATAACCCACTGAAAGACAGCTAAGGCCAGAGATAGACAGCAACAGGAGTCAGGCACACACACACACACACACACACACACACACACACACTTACACTCACTCAATCATACACATGCGCACACACACACACACACACACACACACACACACACACACACACACACACACACACCCAAACACACACACATTTTCAATTGACATTTGTAGGCAAATTCTGTGCTATCTACACTATCTTTTAAATTGATCAAATTTATAGCTTTCGGTGACAGTAGAATTTGAAAAGAAATGCAACTATAATATAAATTGGTAATATATTTTTGTTCTTGCATAAATACTTGAAATCTTCAATGAGACTGCTAAAAGTATAGATAAATATATCTTATGTATTTTTTAAATCATATTTTCCGTGTAGCAGACACTGGGTTTGGCAGATCAGAAATACAATGAAATTGTATTCCTTTTTAACTGGTTTACTGTTACGATATTCCATCAAAAGTTGTCAGAAGGCCTTGAGTCTGACAAATTATTGTATTCCACAACAGGGTTGAAATGTAATTGAAAAAGAATGGAGATGTGTGATTAATGCTCTTTATCAAATGTATTATAAATAATGTAAGATTGTGTACCATACATGTGTCAGGCCTGAGGACAGTGACGGTGGGCGGCCACTAGAGGCCGCCAAGGGTTTACTTTCGATTCCTGAGCGCACCGGCGTTTTGTTAAGTAATTATTTGTTTCAGCTGCCTGTGTGCTCAGGAGGGGTTTGTGTTTACTATTTAAGTTCATTCGTGGTGGACCTGAGTTGTTGGTCCACCGTCATTTTGAGTTTAGTGATTGCGTTTTCCTCTGTCTCCTTTTGTTTATAGCCTTGATTCTGGCCCTCGTAATTTTTGTTTTGATATTGTAAAATAAAAAGCTTCGAACATGGAAGTGTGCTTTTGCGGCGGAATGCACGTTTCAGCTTTTGTCCGGGAAACAAAAAGTGGGGGGACGAAACAAATGATTTTGAAAAGTGTGGCGATATGCTAAAATGGTTCCGGCACCCAGGCTTGGAGGTCTTTAACTCATGTCACCCACAGTGAGCAAAAATGAATTGCCGGGTCTCGTGAGGATATTATATCACCACTATATGTTATGTATTATTCTATGTTTATACATTTCTACTGTATAGTTTTATGTAGTTGCCCAGTTCAAATAAAAGACTGTGCACTAAAATTAGCAGAAAAATGTCATGTTTAAGTTTGTTCCTTGTAGAAGGTGCGTTCCTAAGAAAACATATAAGCTTCCATTACTCTGTAGTTCCAGTACATTTTGTCTGTATTTGTTTTCATTTTGTTTACACAAAATAATTTATTTATTTTGTTAGATGCTAAATAGGGTGGGGGTGGGAGATTTAAGCCTCATTACTCTGTAGCCAGTGCAAAACTAAATACCAAATGTGTCTGTTATTTTAACTTTGTGTTAGTGGTGAAGCCTTCCATTCAGTTTTATTGTGTTGAGTTTTGGGGCAGCAAGTGGCCTAGTGGTTAGGGCATTTGCCCTGACATCAGAAGATTGTGGGTTTGAATCCCTGAACTGCTTGTGATACCCCAGAGGTACCCTTGAGCAAGGTACTGTCCCCACTTCTTCCCAGGCACCCCTCATTGGTGGCAGCCCACTGCCTCACTTGGTGAACAGGTTAAATGCAAAGAATTTCACATTGTGTGTTGTGGTGTGTTCATGCGTGACTACCATAGCCACTTCACTTTACTTTAACAGTGTGTTCTTTGGTCTCCTCTTTCAGCGGAGGCCTCCAGTGACTGTGCTGGACCTGTTTAATGATTTCAGAGATGGATCCAGACTACTGGACCTTTTGGAGGTCATGTGTGGACAGAGGATGGTAAGTGTGTTCTCAGTGTCAAAAACAACTTGCGGAGCACTGAAACTGGACTACAGTATGATGTTCAGTCATGCAGTCCTACACCTCTTAAATAAGTGGAGGGAAAGAATAGTGAGATGAGCTGTGGTGAGGTTCTGCAGATGTGTTGTTATGGGTGAATATTTTATACTGATACAAACTGAATGGTTACATGGGAAAAACTGCAACATAGTCACATATGGAAGTTAGAATGTGCACAGGGCTCTGAAATGAACAGATCTTAACTGTTTAGCCAAATGCTGTGTTCACACTTTTTAGACAACGAACGGTTTTAGGAAGAGGATCTGATCTAGAGTTTTTGTGGCAGCAATCATCATAAAATATCTAAAATGGGGCAGCTGGTGGCCTAGAGGTTAGTGCATTGCTCCTGCAATCAGAAGGTTGTGGGTTGGAATCCCAACACTGCTAATGTCATCACTGAGGTACATTTGAGCAAGTTACTGTCCCCACACACTGCTCCCCGGCACCCCTCATTGGTGGGAGCCCCCTGCTTCACTTGGTGAATGGGTTAAATGCAGAGAATGAAATTCACATTTTTCACACTGTGTGCTGTGCTATCGTTTGTTTATGCCTGACCACAAGGGCCACTTTACTTAAAATGACTCTCCCTAGCAGTGAAGTTTTGTACTTTTTTACAGATCATGCTGTGTCCTAAACCACATTTATAAGTCTGCTGCACCTTAAAAAAGACCTGAGAGATGTTTGGAGATGATTGTACAGAAGTTATTTGGGTGACTGTTGACCTCTAGTGTTTGTTATTAATATGAGCCTTGTGGCTCCAACTTTAAGCTAAAGATTTGGACACAACATATGTCTTGCCTGATGGGCTACATCTAAGGTTGTGGAAACTTGTGTAAGACCTTTAATATACAGTTGCATACAGTTATATTGCTTCTAAATGGCATCTTCATTATTCCACACTTGTTTACTGTGTGCGGTTTTGGGTCTGTTTCAGACTCGGGAGAAAGGCAAAGGAATGTTCCAGCACAGGGCGAACATTGAAAAAGCCCTGGCCTTCCTCAGGAGGAAATCTGTAAGACATGCCTTGAGCACACACTCTTTGAACGGCGTGTTTAATGGTCCCGATTCAGGTGTGGGAACAGAATGTGGGAAATAATCACAGTCCTTGTCCTCTTACAGATCAAACTGGTCAATATTAACGTTCCTGACGTCATGGACGGAAAACCCTCCATTATCCTGGGACTCATATGGACCATCATCATGCATTTCCATGTGAGTCTACTGTTACTATCAGTACCCTTAAGACTGATGTACGTAAATTATCTCTGTTCTGATTGGTGGTATTGTATGGGGTGCCGTTTGTAAAATCAGCTTAACAATTTTAGAGGTGTCAAATTTTCACCATTTAGCACAATTTTCTCACACTTAGAGATAAATATGTTCAAAAAACAGTGTTAAATTTTGTTAATTTTAACTTGCTGTATAAATGTTGAATTTAAATCTAAATGTTAAATGTTGAATCTAAATCTAAATGTTAAATTTAAATGTTAAATCTAAATCAAAATGTTAAATCTAAATCTAAATGTTAAGCCAAATATTAAATATTATATCATACAAAACTGGACCAGTATGGTACCATGTATGGTACCTTTTTTCTGACAGTGTAGTTTTAGACTATATGGAGTGAATTGCCACTGTTAGTTCAGGATTAGTAATCTGGAGCTCTGCAGTCTATCTATTATTTATATAATGCATAGAAACAAGGCAGAGAAAGAATTTCACACTGTGTGCTGTGCTGTGGTGTGTTCACACGTGACTATAAGGGACCCCTTTACATCATTTTTCCTTATTATAATAGGCACGCCACCTCTAGCACTGAGACTGAAGGGTAAGTGGTCTTGGAGAGAGAAACCTTGGAGAGAGATTAGTTTATGGACTCACTCGTGGTTCTTGCTGTGGCTCGCTGGTGGGTTCTGTAGGAGCAGCTTGGGGTCCACGTCTGTAGGCTCTGTGACCACAGCTCTCCTCTTCACCCTTAGAGATGGAGCCCGGTGCTGCCCTAAAGTGTGAAAAACACAGTGAAGTGTTAATTATACTGACCCTCATAGAGCTGGGTGACAGATCTTTGACCACTGCTTAGTGCCAGGGCACTATTTTTGAAATTGCGTGCCATAAGTAGGGACATTCAATCTTAAATCACTCCAAGGTATTGCTAATATTGATCATTAATAATGTATCAGTCAAATACTGCTGGAACTATTATTAAGTAAATTGTACTCTTCATGGTTTAAACTGTATTGTTGAACAAATCCAGTGCTCCAGTCAATCCAAAATGTTATTGAAACTAAAACCTAAATGTGTAACAATTGAAAAGTGAGTATTGTCCTTCTTAGACGAATACATAAGTGAGCAGAGTCCTTAGGCATCTATTAGTGTGCAGAATTATAAGCTAATAATGATCAACTTTTGCTGAAGCCACAACCACAGCCTCTCAAATGTTGTTCAAATCTCATGGTTGAGAAGGACCCACAGGTTCTCAGCAGGATTTAAATGAGATGAGGAAGGCCCCAGGTCACTGTCCGGTCATCTCTGAGACCTTTGGTGGTTAACCAAGCAGTGGAGCAGTTGGACGTGAGTGATGGAACACAGGCCTGTATAAAGATCATGGCCTTCTTGAATGCTTCAAGAGGCGGTCGGTCGTCAAACAGAGGCCCGAAAGTCCAATCAAGCCATTGGCTCATCCAACTAGTCCATCAAGAGTCCCTATAACATTCTACTCGTGTTTCCCCATCTTTGTTTCTGTACATTGCTTGTGTGTTTTTCACCCATTTTCCTGTCTATGTTGTTGTTTACTTTCTCCATGTGCCTCTGTTTACCTTAGCCATGTGTCCGTGTGTGCATGGGACTCCGTTGTTGTTTTTGTTAAAGCCAGTACCCCTGTACCCCAGTACATTTATGTTTGTATTGTTTTTGGTATTAAACATTTGTGGATCTCACACCTACATCCACTCACTACACTCTCATTCCATCAGATCCATAAGACCATTGAAAAATCTGCCTTTAGGATCATCTGGACGCTTGTGGGTTGTAAATCTCATTCAGTGGTGATGTTTCAGTCTGCTTTACCTCAGCCATGTCTCTGAGCGCCACTGTAGGTAATTTGCAGTTTTGCAATACAGTGGAATTGGAGGAGAATAGGTTCCTGGTAGCTTCACATTGAATTATTTAACATCTAAGTCTTTTGCAGTTAAGTTGTGCGTTTTCTTCTCCCTGTATTCTTGCAACCCTGTTGACAATTTGCATCAAAATGTTTGTTTGTCTGGTGGTCACATCTCAGTTCAGCTATTTAAGGGGCCGGAGGCCTTTCTGTGCGGAGTCTGCACGGGTCGGCACAGTCCAAAGACACGCATGTCAGGTGAACTGGAGAAGCTAAAACTGCCTCTAGGTGTGAGTGAATGTGTTTGTCTGTGTGTTTGCCCTGTAATGGACTGGTGCCTTCTCCAGAGGGGTTTCTCCACTCTGTGCTCTGTGAGTGTTGGGGTGGATGTGTGTGTGTATACACGTTAACGCGTGTTTATGGCATTAACGCTTTATTTATTTAACGTCGACTCTTATCTTCTCGTGCATCAATGAATAATACTTTTGTCCATATTATATGAAAAAAAAATGGAAATGTAAAAAAAGTATTGGGACGCCTCACTATTACACCAACAGGGATTTTAATGACACTGCATTCAGATACAAAAACTTTCATATCGAGTTGGGTCCTCCTTTACACCTGCTATAATGGTTCCGCACCCCCTGCTCTGGATTCTGAGGGGAACTAGTTTATCTATAACAAACTAGATAAAACGTGAATGTCCTGCAGTGGCAAATAACTTTGGTTTTATATTTGATTTGATTACATTAATAGTTAAGTTGAGATTTACAGAAATATATTTGAACTGTAACTGTGTAACTGTGTTAAAGGGAAAACAGCTGTTAAAAAGCTGTTTAAAGTGTTTAAACCAAATGTTATTGCACTTTTGTTCATATAAGCAGTAATTTAAAAATAAAAGTGCACAATACACTATACACTACTTAATCTTGCGTATAACTATGCGATTAATCGTGATTATAATTTTTAATCGTTTCCAAGCATTTATATATATATATATATATATATATATATATATGCACTATTAATCACTTTACGCCACACATCACGTGAAAATGATCAATAGAAGTTGCAGCTATTTCTCTGTGATAACTAAAAAATAATATTTTTCCTGCTCTCAGTTCACACCACTTGTGTTTGTAAGTTTAAGGGGAGGTATGTACTTTGAGCATAAATGTGACATTAATTCATTACAAAAGTAACTGTAATTACTTATGTAATCATGTGATTAGTCACAGAAGGGCAGCAGTAATAAGCCCAGTCTTCTAATGGTGCTGTGGTGGACTTGGCTGTGTTTGTGCAGTTTCTGACGGGGTCTTTAGAAGACACACCGCATTGAGCGCTTCAGTGGGCTCGAAAATGGAACGGGGTAATGGAAAATTCAATGGGAAATATAATTAAACCATCAACAGCAATACTTCTCTTGCTGATTTTCTCTTCAGTATGGGCCTGGAGAATGGCGGGTCGGAGTGTCCTGTGTGCAGCAGCCTGAATCGTTAGCTAGGGGCTTCGATTCGGCATCAATTCCCCTCGCACCTGTTCTTCCAATAAGGCTCAATAAGCATCAGTGCTTTTCCAATTCTTCATCTGCTTGGTGGTTCAACACGAATCAAGATGCAAATAAAAATAACGCAGACCGATACATAACTGTATCCCTTTGCTGGGAAAATATCAATTTTGAATGTACCATGATTGTAATTGCTTGCACTCACTGAGGTCTAACCTTGTCAACATGAAAGATTAAAGCAGGCGGTCTCAAACTCCAATTACCTGGGGGGCAAGTGGTCTTCAGAGGACGCAGATTAAAAAATAATTTCACATACACTCATTAAAGCACATCTTGTGTTTATCAGCAATTCTTCTGCCACCACAAATCATTACTACTAATATTAGTAATAAACATAGATAGATAGACAGACAGACAGATAGAAAAAATAGATAGACAGATGGACAGATAGATAGATAGATAGATAGATAGATAGAACGAGAGATAAAGAAAAGAAGAAAGAAAAAAGAAAGAAAGAAGGAAAAAAGAAAGAAAGAAAGAAAGAAAGAAAAGAAAACGGGGGAAATATCAAGTGTTATAAGTAGCAGTAGTGGTAGTCGCAGTATTCTAAATAACTAGTGTTTAAAAATACTTTAGTGTTGAATTGAATCAAGTAAGCTTACATTTAACAGCAAGATTATAAGTGACTCTTATTATAAAAGCACCGGAGTCCTGTTTAGGACTAAAAGAGCACTAAAGTTAAGACACATGAAGTCTAAAGTCTGAAGTAGATCTAAACTGCATTCTCAGTGATGATGTGTAGCGATGATATGAAGATGATATGAAGTGTGTATCAGTGTAGTGGATATGAAGTGTGTATCACTGTAGTGGATATGAAGTGTGTATCACTGTAGT
>JBBJLS010041572.1:0-13888 GCA_037577275.1 Bryconaethiops microstoma
TACACACATATACATACATATATACACATATACACGCGCACACACACACACACACACACACACACACACACACACACACACACAAACACACACACTTTGGTAAGCCCAGCATGGAGAACCCAATAAACTGCTCCCTGCTCCTGATCTGCTCCAGATGAGGCCTCCCATCATGGACCCACTTCCACATGGCGTTTGAACTGAACACTTTCCTTCACACCCTCACAGACACACACAGACACACATGCAGACACACACAAACACACACACAAACCTGCAGCCAACAGAGCAAAGCAAAAGAGTTCAACAAAGCAAAGAACCTGATGGTTCAGCCTGAAATCAGGACCCTCTCCCACCAGATTTAGTTTAGCCATGCACGTTTGGCATCTATATGGTGTTCACAGGTTGTAAAAAAGCGAGTCCTCTTCAGTAAATAGACACTTCAGAACTCTCCTCCAAGCCACACATCCATGTTGCCCCTACAAGCAATTATTTGTATTTTTATTTGACACTTGTGCAATAACTATTATTCTTCATAAGTTTCATTATTACTATTATTGATAATTCAATATTATTTTTTTCAGCCCACTTTTTATGATCACAACCACCAAGAAAACAACCGCATAACAACACCTTAGCAACCAAGTGCAATACCTAGCGACCACCTAGAACACCCTTTAGCTTTCACCTGCAATACAATAGTGACCACCCAGTAACACACTTTCAACCACCTGGAACACCACAGCAATACTATAGCAGCCATAGCACACTCTAGTTTTGTATTTGAAACTGTATGGTACACCAAAGACTTGAATCTCGGAATATCAGGCCAGTCTGGGTCCCATCCAAACCATGTTTGGAGTTTTTTTCCTCTTTCTCCTCTCCTGCTCCCCTTACCTGAACACTTGTCCCTCCTAAGATGTGAGTCACCATGGAGAAACCCAGCGGGAACCCAGCTTAGCTACATTCGCTTTTCTAGATCAGTGCTAAAGCTAAAGAAGGACACCAGTCATGTCTCAGCTGATTGACTGTTTTTGGGTTCGGGTTACAGTTATACTAGTCATATATTTTTTGGGTGAAAAACAAACAATGACCCAACCAGAAACATCTCCTCCACCCGAGCTCAAAGCCTGAACTCTGTGATGTGCTTTTATGTGCCACAGGAGACTACAATTCACCCTCACACTCTGCCATGAGATCTTCTGGGAAAACTCTGGTGTTCCTGCTGTGGTTCCTGCAGGCCGGAGCTCTCTGAGATCCAAACGACTAAGGAAGACGCCGGGTCGGTTCCTCAGACATGCAGTTAAACCGCTTTAGCTTCCCCTATGGTTAATGTGCATGAAGGTCTCCTGTTCTGGGTCGAGCAGCAGCTCTGCAGGCCTCTCCGCTCCACACAGGATCTCCTGCCAGTGGGGTCACGTGACCCTCAGGAATGCCTGCGGTCAAGATCCTATTGTCTTCACTCAGGAGCTCCGTGGACGTTCATTTTTGCGGTCGGAGCTCTCACCACACTGAGAGATTACGCCTCAGCAGTAGAGATCAGAAACTGATGGCAGAACACAGTGGCCCTACAAATGTGTCGCTACTGAGATCAGGCTGGTTCACAATGCAGCAGGGGGCTTTAATGGGACCAGTGAACATGTCAAGTACCATTAATGTCTGATGCGAAAACCAAAGGCAGGTTATTACATTTACATCAGTGCAAAAGTATTGAACCACGCCTCATTTCTTCATATATTGCTTCCAATCACCTTGCTGGTCCAAAAATTCCTGTCAAACTGTCTTATCCTTGGCATAGTGTGTAGATTAAATAAAAGAAATGGGTACAGATGTTTTGCAGTAACAGGCTGCAAAGTGCCTATAGATACAAGGAGCCTAGATAAAGGAGTTCCAACCACTCAGCATTCAGCACCACCAGTATACTGATCACCGCCTGATCATCTGGAATCATCTGCTCCTGTTTCTTCACTGGTTCAGGCCTTCAGTTAGATGTGCTTTGTTTATATAAATATAAATGCATTTTAATATATAATCTTATACTGCCCTGTTGATTCATGCACCGATTTACTAACATGGTTAATGGCTAAAAATTTAACTCTAGTCAGATTACATGAAGACATCAGAACACCCAGTAACTGACTTGGAGCTGTGATTGGTCACCCTATCAGAAACACTGTGACTGGTTAGATGCTCATTTTGCATACTGCAGCAGAGGCTGATATCGGGATAACGAGAAGCAGAAGATAGATCGTGCAGCCCTACAGAAAACTGACCCAAATGAGATGCAGAACCAAAGCAAGCCAAGAAGGCACGAGCCAGCAACACTCACTTCAGATGAGGATCCGCCATCCTCCAGCACGTCCGAAGGCTCCAACATTTTCCGCGCTCCTGTGGAACTCGAGGACGAGGACTACTCTGCTAATCTCGCCAGCCGAGGGCCGAGGGCCGAGGAGGGGAGCGGTTTAACCTGCCGTGGCCTTCAAATTAGTTTCTACTTCACTTGGAGGGATTTCCAGGGGCTTAAAAGCAGTAGAGGATTTGCGGGCTTTCCTGCTGATTAGCGAGTTCGTCCCCCGTCTCGTCCCGCAGCCCCGAGGAGCCATCGCCACCGGAGCAAAACTGTAAAACATCCTCATTAATAACTAACGACGACATCTGATCACCCAGCGCAGCGGCCGCCATACGAGACACTCAGCTCTTACTAAGTAAATAAATCATCCTATTTGGAGATTATTGAAGTCTGACTTGTTTCTCCTAAACCCTAAATCGGCTTCTCAATTTTCTTCTCTTTACCAGCCCCAGGGATCTCAAAGCTGGGGTCATGGTTCTCAAAGTTGGGTAAGAGGAACCCAGAGGTCCAGGACGAGTAGAGCTGCAGAATACACTGTTTGTTAATTTCAGTGATTATGTATTACAGTCTTAAATGAACCTCTAACCATTGACAGTGTTTCTGACAGGGTGACCAATCACAGCTCCGGGTGAGTTATTTTAACCTTTAACTGTTAAAGACCCTGACAGGCCGAGGTGTTCGACGTTTTCTACGTTTCACATTCACGTGGATTTGTGAACCCAAAATATAACCATAATTCATTCTTACACCATTTTCCTTTTTTTGTGATTGTGTGTTTGGGAGTTGGGGGGGGGGGGGGCAGTACTGGGCGTGTCTGAGTGTAAAGGGATCTAAGGGTGGGATTGTTGGCCCGGAAGAAAAGGACACACACACACACACACACACAGTTTCTGGGGCCCTGTGTCTTCCCTTTGATCCTACAATCAAAAGCACATGGTGGACTTCTCCCTGACAGACACACACACACACACACACACACACACACACACACACACACACACACACACACACACAATTTATAGGTATTTTCCTCTGAACTTTGTATTGCTGTAACTAAAATCCACGCGGCTGAACCTCACCCTGAAGCTCAGGAACCAGAAATAACCTTCTGTCTCTTTCTTCTTTTCAGGAAAACTATTTTTTTTTGTTTATTAATCATTTCCCTAATATCTTCACTTTGGGCTACAAAGACATTAAAACAAGCACATATAGATACACACGTGTTGTACAGAGTCAGAGTACAGGTTCACACACGTGTCCAGTGTGTACTGAGTACAGCTATATGTGAAAGTTTGAGCCCCCTTGTTATTACATATTTGCTATAGAGACGGAGTGTATTTAGGCCACGCCCACTTAATGGGGGGAAACTGCAACAGTGCATTTTTCCACTGATTTGCATTTAACACTTCTCTTCACTGTCTTGAAACTTTAAAAAAAAGCTGATGTGCTGTTGGCTTCACAGCAAATAAGATTAAAAAAAAAACTAATTTAAGCTTTTACTGGATTCCAAGATGCAAAACTGAGCCAAAGTTTGGGTAGGGCCTTGAACAGGTTTTTTTTTTTGTTTTGTTTGGTTGCTTTTTCAAAACTCAAAAGGCTCTATTTGCAGATCTGTAACATCTATGAACGTTTTGGAATCTTAAACAAAATTACCTTTTTAACATATCAGACTCTTTATTTTTCTGTGAAAGAGAACTAAAAAGCGGTTTTCCATGATGTGAGCCCTTCGAGAAACGAAACGTGAAGCTTTACAGTGATGGATGTTTCTCTCGTTTGTGTGTGTCCTGTAAATGTACAAAAACAAATACAGACACACACATAAACACATATAAACACACACAGCCCGAAGTTCCAGTGCTGTTTCAAAAACCAAACGAAGCGTTTGCAGTGAAGCGGGGGACGCTCCAGCAGATCTCTGATAGATTATTAGAGGGCAGAAAGCTGCTTTCTCCTTACAGCCCCTTTAATTAAGACGAGTCTGGATGTAATCAGGCTCTGATCGAGCTTAAAAACCAGCCATAAGCTGAGCTTGTTCGCCTTTGTCTCCTGATAGCAGCGAGTCGTCTTAATCACGTAACCACGGCGATAAATCTCCCGTTTACTGACGCCTGGACGTGCGGCTGAAAGATGACTGACGCTGCTGTGAATGAAGCTCTACTCTGACAGATCTGGTTTTTATGCTAGAACTTTACTGAACATTGTTGGATGGTGTCCACCAAGACCCAAAGCCTCCTGACCCTCACAGACCAGCAGTAGCAACAGGAGCATCTTGTTCTGATTTACCTTTCACTACTTATAACCTTGTCTATTGTCCCCCATCACTCAGTATAACTGTACTCTCCCTCTCTGGGTGGATAGGGTGGTCCTCCTTCTCCTCCATCACTCAGTATAACTGTCCTTTCTCTTTCTGGGTGGGTAGGGTGGTCCTGCCTCTCCCCCACAGGGTGGTCCTGTTGTCCCTCTCCTCCCACCAGAAGTGGCATAAATTATTTTCAGCCACAGTGCAAAAAAAAAAAAACAACAAAAAAAACAAAAAGAAGGTTCTTACTTGGTTTCAATGTGAAACACTCTACTTGCAGAAACTTACTGAGTCAAACCTGTTCACAGTGGAGGTGAATGGAACCAGACATCTGAAACCTCTAAAAGCTCCTCACTGAAAGACGTTCCATGAAACGGTTGTGGTTGTGTCGCCTGACACCTGAGATGGTGTTCTACCAGAGTTTTGAGAAACTTTCGGTTCTAAAACTAAACCTATTCATGGTGGAGGGATACATGCAGGGTGTTGTGAGGCCAAATAGTCCCCAATTAAAAGTGATTTAGTTCAGGTTCTCCGCTGTTTTACCATAATCAACATCCATATAAACACTCAGAGACACGTGGAGCTTCACTGGGGGTTGATAGTGAATAACACGGCTGCATTTGTGTTGGAGACGTCTGGTTCCATTCACCAACGCTGTAAAGAAATCCGAGTCTCTACAATGTTTACAAACACTGGATTATGAAGAAAAAATATTCCTTATGCAAACTGAATAAAAAAGGAAATGACAACGCTGCTTTACTATAAACACTGTAAACAAAACTGGTTAAACCATAAACTGATTCCTGCACCACAGCAGGAGACCACATTCCACACATGGGCCAGCCTGAAGGCTTTATCTGT
Source organism: Bryconaethiops microstoma (assembly GCA_037577275.1). Taxonomy (NCBI): domain Eukaryota; kingdom Metazoa; phylum Chordata; class Actinopteri; order Characiformes; family Alestidae; genus Bryconaethiops; species Bryconaethiops microstoma. The sequence goes on from JBBJLS010041572.1 coordinate 5,508, forward strand.
TCCAGGCACTAATATTAGCGCTGCCCATAGAGCTCAGCGGGTCAGTCAGCCTGGGCTGGATTACGGATTAAAAATATAATAAAAAACAATATTAAAAAATAATATATAATTTTAAAGGTAGTATAACATGGACCAAACACACCTGCCATGATTTTCTGAGTCACATCAGGCTGGATACGACGTGCAGGAGATGAAAATGGGTCTCTGACTAAAGGAGTGTTGATGGATACACTCACATAGAAATGAAGGTCATTCACAAAAATGTAACTAAAAAAAGGTTTTTTTAGGTTAACAGAGCCTCCCCCAGTCTCTACTCTTCTTCGAACACTGCTGTAAGGATTGTATTGTATGAGAGCATTAGTGAGGTCAGGTACTGATGTTGGAACATTGCTGTGAGGATTGTATTGTATGAGAGCATTAGTGAGGTCAGGTACTGATGTTGGAGGATCTCAGAGGTTCTGGATGGGGATCCATCACTCCAGAGACTCCACAGACCAACACTGGGGGGGTTTATACCCTCTGATCCATGGACACGGAGACCTCAGGGTCATGTGCAGCCTGTTCCATTGGTCAATGCGTTTCTATGGAGATAAAAGCTGTGTTTGTGACACAGGGGGAAAATCAAAGGAGCTGAACTCACTGAGTGAAAATCTGAATTTTGCCCAAATTATTGCTTTATGAGCTTCAATGCCAGCATCTGTCCGTTCTGCAGCAAGTCCACCTTGTGAGCATCAGCTGATGCCTGTTCCACTGTGAGGGCATGTCAGAACTGCCCTGCAACGTCATCCCATCTTCACCTGACCCCTGCTGTCTGAATGCAGATGGTCTTCACGTCCAGGCGACATTCAGACACTAATCTGACAGGACTGTCCTACACTGTGTGTCCACATGGTCACCAGAACACAGTATTGGTGCTAAGTGAGCACTCAACTTAGCAGAAAGGATTCATTTCATGCAAAAACTGAGCATTTATATTGTTCAATAAAAGAGAAGACGTGTTATGCAAACAGAATCAGAATCAGAAAACTTGTTACGACTGCACAGACACATACACCCAATCCATGTTTATATAAGTTAATTCAACCACCTCTGTGATGTCGCAAAAACCCATTTACATCTACCCACCAATCCAGCAGGCAGAAATCTAGCCCCGCCCCTTCTTGTTGAAGTTATAAGGAGTGTTTCAGTCCAGCCTGCTTTTCTTAAAGATGCAGAAACAAATTTGGCATTATGAGAAGATGGTGTTGTAATACATATATCAGTAAATGGGTCGTACTGTGTTATAGTTATAACCAACTTGAGTTTTTAAAATGCTTCATATTCAACAAAGCATGTTATTTGACTAGAGGCGCCCAGAGATTTCTGCACGACTGCAGTGCGGAGGGAAGTGCTGCACTTTCTTTTTTTTCTTTGATTTTTTTAAACTTCTATATTTCTATAAATATTGACCATACAACATTGCCCAAATTGGTTTTTCAATAATACAAACATAAAAAACCCAATGCTTGCATCCTCTACTGTCTTAACATAGTACAAACAAATAAATAATACTGTTTTTTAAAAAATGTATGGGCATGTAATTTTAAGAAGGGGTGTGAAGCCTTTAAATCAATGCATATATTTATACATATATGAGTATATGGGGTGTACTGTGTAGGGGAGAAGATGCTTCATTTTCAACAAAATGTGTTTTTGACTAGGGGGACTCACAAATTTGTGCAGCGCACTGCAGCGTAGAGGCAAGAAACAGTGTGGAAAAACATTTTCAAGCGCTAAAATTAGGAGAATGTTCTTAAGAGGGCCTTGATTCGCAGAGCTATAACTATCAGAAGCAGTCGGAGAGTAAAACAGCGACCAGACGCCGTCTGGATTAACAGACCCTCCTTCTGAGAACAGCAGCGACTCCTAATCAGTCGTCTGTGATTGACAGCTACCTAATCCAAACCCCCGGCGTCCACCACCCACCCAGACAGCATCACTCTGACCCACCAATCGGACCTCGCTGGTCTGTCTGGGGAGTCGCAGGGGGGCCATGAGAACCAGGCTGAGGGACGTATTTATAGAAAGTGACTTTTGAACACAGGCTCCACTTCATGAGCTCAAAGGCATTTCCGGGCCACCGTCATCTCCAGAACCGCAGAGGACGCTGAATTCTTCACGGGACGGGAGCCGATCCGGCCCAGCTGGGACAGGAAGCGCTGCACATCTGGGCTGTGGTGCGTTCGTGTATGTGGAAAAAAGCGATCAATCAGGGAGCAGGCAGGCTTCCAGATTACAGGCCGAGCCAAGCAAAGCAAAGCAGCCTGTCAAACACAGCATTTCTGTGATAAAACCCAATTCCAATTACTGATCTGTGCGGCTGTAGCGCGATTAAACTTCGTATTTCCTAATAGTACTCAGGAACTAACATGGGAAACACCTGGAAACAGAGCTGCATTATATGGGCAACATATCAGTATTGAGATTTTACTGCTACATATTGCAACTCTGATGCTTTACAAGAAATTAAAGGGCCCATTTCAGCACTCTTCTGGAATTAAAAAGGCTTAAAGTCTGTAATGTTTCAAGTGGTATGTTCACTCCACCCATCCATACAGCCCATATGTGGAAAATAAGCTAACAGCCTGTTTTCAAATCAGTTTTGTGATGTCACAGAATCAACACATTTAAATATATCACCTCATTCTGGCCCAACACCTTAAATGGTTAAAAATGACACTTGTGTTGCATACCATGAGGACCTCGATTCATCAGAACACCCAGTAACTCACCTGGAGCTGTGATTGGTCACCCTGTCAGAAACACTGGGATTAGTTAGAGGCTAATTTGCATATTGCAGCCAGTACAGCAGAGACCGATATCGTGATAATGATTAACAGATGATAAATTGTGCAGCGCTACCTGGAAACGAGTCCAGGACATAAACAGAGCAGTGCTCTCACAGCCACGGCAGATGGGGGGTCTTAATGTTCTCTGATATAATAACGAGGAGATCGTTAGTGCCTCTCGTTAGCTGCTTCCCCAGAGGTGCCTTAATAGCTTCAGTCCTGGTCCAGGACAGCATACAAATAAGACTTCCAAATAAGACGCCTGGGTCCTGGTCTTGAACCGGTGAGAGCCAGAGAAGGTGCCTGTGCAGATGTTCAGGTGAGTAGATTAGCCGTGGTGTTTAGACTGCAGGACTATTATCTAACCATTTCTTCGTCGAAAGCACAAGTCTAGCGGCACTTTTCCACAGGCGTACAGGAACCGCGCTGTACCTAAACCGCACCGCAACGGCACGGAACGCTTTGATTTTGCAGTGTTCAGACGGAGTTTCTGACTCCCCACAGTTTACGGCTGGTCGTCGTCCCAAACCTGCGTCCATGGAGTTGTTTTTCTGTCAGAGCTGTTTTTGTTACTGTGGTCCGATTTTGACCAATCAGAAAACAGTGACGCTACCATTTGTTGTGCTTTGGGCGGGCGCCACGGTGATGCAGTGTTGCCTCACACCTCCAGGGTTTGAGTCCAGGTCCTGGTCTTGTGTGTGTGGAGTTTGCATGTTCTCCTCGTGGTGGGGTGGGTTTTCTCTGGGGTCTCCGGGTTTCTCCCACAGCCCAAAGACACGAGTGTCAGATGAATTGGGGATTCTAAATTGATCGTAGTTGTAAGTGTGTGAGTGAATGGTGTGAGAGTGTGCGACCTGCGGTGGGCTGGTTCCTCGTCCAGCAGACCCCAGGATAGGCTCCGGATACTCTCGACCCTACATCAAGCAGTTATAGAAAATGAATGAATGCGCTTCTGGCATGGCTCCTTGCTGCTGGCGTTCTAAGGGTTAAAGCCTGGTCCAGGACCAGGCACTCGCCTGTAGCTCACTCACTTGATTGTTTTTAACCTCATCAAACTAGGCCTTTACTACTTGAGGGGACAAAGAGGCGTGTCAGCCCCGATAACAACTGATGTCCACAGTCCCACGCCACAAATGCAAAGAGCCAATTTGCTTGATCAGCCAACAGCATGTCACCACTGAGCATAACAGAATCTGGAATCGCTGATTTAATGCCCCATTTACCATCACGGGGTACAGGATGAGAGGGACGGACACATTTAACAGCCATAATGGGACACAGCTTTCATTTCTGGTAGGGCTGCACAATATATGGCCTGTTAATTGTTATCACAATATCGAGACTGATTTCACAGAAAGCTGCAATATGCAAATTAGCCTCTAACCAATTACTGTTTCTGACAGAGTGACCAATCACGGCTCCAGGTGAGTTACTAGGTGTTCTGACGAACCGAGGTCTTCATGTAATCCAACAAAAGTCTCATTTTTCGTTGTGAAAGGTGTTGGTGAATCAACGCATGCATGGGTGGAACTAAAGAGCTGTTGCCAGAATAAGGAAATATGCATGGGGCATGAATGCACGGGGCCAGCCAGAATAATGAAATGACATCACAAAACAGGGATTTGAAAAAAGGTTGTTACTGTAGCTTATTTTCCATAAACAGACTGTATATGGCTGGGTGTCCATAATGGGGTGGTGGAGCCTAGTGGATAGGATACTTGCCTCTGGATCAAGAGTTCATGGGTTTGGATACTACCTTCAGCAAACCACCACTGGGTCACTGAGCAAGACCCTTAACCCCAAGTTGCTCCAGCAAGACTGCCCCCTGTAGTTAGGGAATGGAAGTCGCTTTGGATAAAAGTGTCTGCTAAATGCCGTAAATGTAAATGTCGTTGTCCTAAACCTGCATCCATGGAGTTGTTTTTCTGTCAGAGCTGTTTCCGCTACTGTGGTCCGATTTTAACCAATCAGAAAACTGATTAGCCGTCTGACGGCCATTTACCATTTGTTGCGCTTCTGGCAGGGCCGGCCAGAATAATGAAATGACAAAACAGAGATTTGAAAAAAGGTTGTTACTGTAGCTTATTTTCCATACCGGGACTGTTTGGATGAGGCAATAAATGTATTATCTGAAATAAAATTTGCAGCCTTTAAGCCTTTTTTTCCAGAAAAGTAATAATACAGGCCCTTTAATATATTGAAAGGCATCACAATAATGACATTTAGCAGTAAAATCACAAAACTGATATTGTGTCCATATCGTGCAGCTCTAATTTTTGGTCACATGACCCACGCCAAACCCATCCATGCAGCCTGTGAGGGTGGTTTTGTATTTATAAGCGTGGGTTTACCAGACCGGCCTGGCTGCAAGATGCCAGTCACTGGGTGGAACAGTCCGGCCCGGTCCAGCGAGGTGTCTGCTGGAACACACCCTGAACGGAATGAGAGAAACAGACGAGCTGTGGCCAGAACCATGTGGACGCAGGCCTAGCTCTTAGCTAATGGCCTAATAAAGTCCAACTATAGTCCCTGGCTTTCTGTCCCCACGTCGCAGGCAGGATGTAATTGTAGCTCGAGTGAAAGCCGCAGAGGAATGCACGAGACTTGGCACTTTGGGGCACCCAAGACCAGGGAGAGGACCCGTGCGGTCAGCGTGAAGAGCTAGCTAAAAGTGGATGGGAGTGATGTCACCACTCTCGGGATGGACCTCGTCCTCTTTTAGCACCAGGGAGGAAGCCACAGACTCTCCACCACACCTCACAGAGCAGAGAGGCGAAACCCGCGGAATCCGCTCAGGACACAGCGGAGAAGACTCAAACAGCACCTTGAAGCAGGAATGGACCGAAAAAAATGGAAAACACCTCCACTGGGACACAGTAAAGTGCATTAATCTTGTCCTGCCTGAGGTTCTGGCCATGATCCAGAGGCTCCCTTTGCAGGCTCAATTTCGCCGGAGCACTACGAAGCACTACTAAGCAGTCAAGTTGTGTGTTTAAGAATTGTAATAAACAGAGACCATGCATTCAGAAATGGTTGGTATTCATTTATGAGAATATACCTGATGCGTTCTAGATGCAGAGTAGTAGCTATTTCTGTAATCCACATGTTCAGATTTTTTTCCAGAATTTAAGTATAAGTTGTTTTTTTTTGCTGCTATCAAACCATAGGCAATAAATTGTCTCTAAGAAACAGGTAGCTTCCTCAGAGGTGCCCAAAACGATTACTTTCAAATCTGAATTAAGAGGGAAATGTAATGTTTTGGAGAAGACACTAAATATATCCTTCCAGAAATTCTCTAATTTGGGGCAGGATGCAAAGCTCTGGGTTAAAGTAGCTTCTTGAAATCGACACCGGTCACATAAGGGGGAGGCGCCTGGAAATATTTTACTCGATCTAGATTTGGAGTAATATAATCTGTATAGCTGTCACGTGGGAGTGCCAAGGGACGGAGGCGCAGATGCAGGATTCCATAACTTTTACGTTATTTAGAACGAAACAAACGAAAAAGTCATGAGGGCCTACATACAAAGATGATCCTTGATCGCCAACAGAACACCCGAACCAAAAGGACGGTGGACCGACACCGGTACACAAAACAAATCAAAGAACCCAATCACTTAACTTAAACACCAGCCGGCTGTCAAAAGTTCTACAAACAGAAAGAGCGGCCTCTAGTGGCCACTGACCATGGACATGACATGGTGTCTGCCGTTCATAGAGCAATTATGTATATATTGTGAACTCCAATCAAATAAGTCGTTCGAAATTGGAATTATTATTACTATTCTTTTTATAGCTGCAATTTGCCGATGCTCCTCATCTAAGCCCGTATTGAATTTGGGCAAAATTCCAAAGCTAAAATGTTCTTTAATATCTGGTGTATTGCGCGTGTATTCAGATTTTTGATCAGGGGCCGAGTATTTACCATTTAAAAATCCAGTTTTTAGAATTATATGTATTATAAAAATATATGTGCAACCACACACTGCCGTCTGAAATACTAATTAATAAATGCAATGATAATCACAACTAAACTCAGCAGATTACTGCCAGTTCTAGTATCGTGAGGTTCTAATACCTTATTGTCCCTCAACTGACCGCCTCCTTCACAGCTGTCTGCCATGTGTGTGTTCAGAGACTCCGCCCACTGCAGGAGAGTGACGAATGCAAACCTAGAGTGACATAAAAGTGGCATGAACTCCAATCTGACTGTTCAGACTGACGTCACTTCGCAAAAAACAAAAGGAAAATCAGATCTACTTCTGATTTAGGCTCACAGATGCAAGTGTTCCATTTCAGAATGAACACACGGCCTTACTGATCTGATTCATCAGAGTGTATGAAGTGTGTTCCTTCCCTCCATATGTTTTGTGACCCAGAACGCAAATCTGTTTTCAGCTTCGTGTTCTTTAGACACGAGAGATCATGTTATCAAAGGAGTGGGTTAACCCTTCAGCAGGGCGTTTTTAACACTTCTGCCCATTTCTGTATGACTTTTTGCCCCCATGTGGCAACATTCAACACAAAAATCCAACAACCCGTTACTTTGTGTTATGAACTGTTCTCGTATTTGCTCCACTTTCATGGCCGGTGACCTCCTGACGTCTCTTTGATGTTGTAAATGTACCTGTGTTTTTTAAAATAAAGTCAAAGTCTTTGACTCGCGATCATGCTTGTTGTGGTTGTTACGGTTACAGTGCCGTAGTAGTGATGAAGGAATATAGGAGGATGGTAAACACTCCATAGTGTAAAATGTAAAGATTTGCTTTACAGTGTAAAGTGTAAAGATTTGCTTTACAGTGTCTAACTCTTCGGTGTCCTGCACGGCGCTCCGTCCATCCGTTGGTGTGTCAGCTGTTAGAGTTTAGTGTGATTCAGTTACCGATGGACTGTCAGATGTATAAAAGTATAAATATAGAATTCTGCGTATTGACTGTAATCTTGAATCTCCATTCACCTGCAGTGTTGCTCAGCAGTTAGAAGTGTTAGAGTGTTCAGTGTTGGACGCTCCAGATCACACCGGTGTGACGCTACACTGTAGTGGACACACAGTTCAAAAAGCAAAAACAGACACTTTCTGCCTCAGCAATAAATAGTGAACATGCTGGTAGAGAAAATAACTGCTCCGAACGTTTATTTGTCTGCATTTCTTTCACGCCTGCCCTCATTACTGCAAGCCTCCTAGGCAGCAGAGGAGCTGTTATGATGAAATATAGCACAAAAACCAAAGAAATGCATCCCATGCTCAGACAACAGCCTGTAGATCCCACTAAAGAACACCACACTCTACAGCAGAATTCCACAAGCTTGAAAAAAAGGTTCTAGAGAAACTGTTCACAGTGGAGGTGAATGGAACCAGACGTCTGTCTCTAAAAGCTCCTCACAGAAAGTTATTCCATTAAATGGTTATGGTTGCTCCGTCTGATGCCCGAGACTTTATTCTACCAGAGTTTTGAGAAGCTTTAGGTCCTAAAATTAAACCCATTCATGGTGGAGGGATACATGCAGGGCGTCGTGAGGCAAAATAGTCCCCAAAGAAAAGAGATTTAGTTC
>JBBJLS010041622.1:0-13886 GCA_037577275.1 Bryconaethiops microstoma
TCCAGGGAGACTGTCCCCTGTAGTTAGGGAATGGAAGTCGCTTTGGATAAAAGCGTCTGCTAAATGCTGTAAATGTACATTATTAACAGAAAATCCATATAGTTTAGAATAAACACATGTGTCCCAATACTTTTGGCCATATAGTTTTGCATGACAGCTGTGTCCCAATAGTTTAGATTAAACAGGTCTACTCAATCTAATACTTGGTCGCCTGTTTTTGTTCCATACACACAAAATAGAAAATGTAATGTTCTTACCTTTTAATAACTTTAACAGGCCATGCTTCACTGAACTACCTAACAGGTCACTTCAGAAGGAAAATGGAATCCAACGCTTAGTGTCGATCACTGGGAAATGTAGTTCAACGTTTAATGTTTATCATTGTTAGGAAGGGCAAAAAAAAATACATTTTCCACTACTAATTTCGTTTTAGCAAAGTATACAACTTTAAATGCACTTTCCAGAGGATAATATTTTGCAATGAATTAATTAATTAATTAATTAATTAATTAATTAATTATTTATAAATGGTTTAGGTTTTTTTACTTTTCAGGCAGATTGAATGCTAGCTGTTATGCTAGAATGCTAACTGAATGCTAAAACATAATCATAAGTAGAAGGCATTATTTTATGCCAATACATATATAGGACTGTCACCATAATAAAATAGCCGCATAAATTAAAACAGGACGTAAATTACGACAGAAATATACCGTGTTTTGGAAATAATCTGCACTTATCACTCTGAAACGGCCAACTACCGTGGTTTCCTGCCAGAAAAGTGTGCCAAACTGCCGGAAACACACCATATATGGAAAGTGTGCTAATACCGCCTTTGAAGTGTGAATAATAAGAATAAGACCAGATACACACAAACACATACACAAATCAAATTTTTATTAGTTGTAGGGTCCGGTCCAAATTTTGCAGTAGGCATATAAATGAACCTTTTTATGATGATTTATGCATGAACATTGTGGGGTCCAGTGTTATGAACCCCACAATGTTTTTGGGCTCCACCCCGTGAGTGTGCTAACCATACCTGTGCCCCACGACGTGATAAAAACCAACATACACACAGATACACACACTCACACACATATACTCATATACACACACACACACTCACGCACACACAAACACACACACACACACACACACTCACACTAACACACATACACTCACTCACACACACACACTCACTCACACACACACTCACTCACACATTCACACACATAGTGACAGACACACACACACTCACACACAATCACACACTCACACACACACACACACACACACACTCACTCACTCACACAGAAAAACATTGATTTTTAAGAAAACAAATTGAGCTTGGGGCAAAATTAGCATGTAGCTAAGGCTACCTTTTACCTTCTTTGCACACAAAGACATGAATCTGCACTTAAAGTAAAGTTCAGGGGCAGATGCTGGTTTGGCAGTAAGGAAGTTGCTCCTGCAGTCGCAAAGTCGTGTGTTTGAATCCCAGGACTGCTAGCGTCAACACTGAGGTTCCCGTAAGCAAGGTACTGTCCCCACAAACTGCTCCCCGGGCGCTGTGTTCCTGGCTGCTCTCTGCTTCAGTTGGTGAATGGGTTAAATACAGAGAAAGAATTTCACATTGTGTGCTGTGCTGAGTTTTGTTCACATGTGACTAAGTATACATATTACTGTTACTTTATGTTCCATGATGTAGTTCTAGGTGCCAGACGTCTGAGAGATTTATAGGCAGTAAAAGTCTTTATACTTTGACAAACAGAAATGTAGTCTTGTTGACCAAGGGACATAAATTAAAGCATTGATTAAATGTTGACCAGAAAATTAGCTATAGTAGATGCAAAGATGAGACTTTTATATACTGATACTTTACTGAAGCATTTACATTACAGATTTATCAGTTTATCAGTCTGGGGGTTCTAGGGCAGAGTTCCAGGCTATTTTTGTGCTCAGACAAAACACAACTGATAAAAGGTCTGATACTGGTTTCATCACTCTTTATTTTCATTTTATCACTCTTTGTGCCCCTTTTGCTTCACAGCTACCCCCCGCCCCAGGACCTTCTCACACAGCTGTTGTCTGTTTCCATAGAAACAAATGGAATGTGAAATAAAAAATCGCTTTGCTCCACCATAATGTAAATGCAATGTTATGGTCTTCTGAACTACGTTAACGAACAGATAGTTTTGACTTCCTGTTTAGCTGGGCAAGTGCATATTTATTTACTCAACCTCCTCTTCAGTCATTTTTAATAGTGTTCAACACTATTTTTCCGCTCTGATCTTTGTAAGCTTCTAAGTCAATCTGTTCTGAATCTGAAGTTTATTCTTATCTTATTTTATCTCTGACTTGGTCTGATATATGCCAAAAGCCAGAATCTTCAGGCTCTGTTTGAAAATGATAATCAAATAAACAAGGGCTAGTAACAAAAATACTTTATGTCACCCATTAGTAGAGCGCTGTGGTCAGCGGTTCTTGAGTTCACCTGAGGTGATCCAGCATGCGGTTGCTGATGTGTAGAAGTCGGAAACTGTGGTTTAAACAGAAGCTCTAGGTCCCCCATGCTTCCATTGCCTCTGCTTGAGCTCTTTCACTGCCACTTGACTGTCAACAATGATTTAAGACTGTGGTTTTACTGCCTTTTACTGCAGCATCAGTATTACCCTGTAGTATTTCCAGAATATTCCAGAGCAGTTTTACAGGGAATTATTGTCCCAAATGTCAAATCTCAACGCTCACAGCTCAGTCAACCCGCAAGATAAGTGTATAGTGCCAAAAAAAACCACAATCGTGCTGTGTGTAAATGTGTGTGTGTGTGTGTGTGTGTGTGTGTGTGTGTGTGTGTCGTAGCTGACCAGAGGGAGATTCACTTATTCAAGGACTTCAAATAGAATCACATGGCACCTCTGGCATGTTTGACATTTTCCAACACGTAGCTGGCAGCGTAAGCAAAGGTACACACTTTCCCATTATGCAACCAGCTTGCCTCCGGTCCAGGACATTTAGTGATAATTAGCTTTAAAAAAGCACTCTCCCTTTTGCTAATTACACAGAAAAAGATTACAGGGGTGGGGGGAGGGGGTATTAGGAGCTTCTAAACCTTGTGTACTTTTGACAGAAAGTCATTTTTAGTTTATTCACCTGGCCAGACCACCCTGTAGTAAAAATATGACGCTAGCAGAAAGAGAAAGCACCCAGCTTTATTATAAACACTCCTAATGCGCGACTGATTACTGAGTGTTTTACTGGCTCAGAGCTAGAGTGCACATCTTTAAAAACATTCATTAGTTTGTGACATGGCTTGAGATAACGCATGTTGATTACACTGCATGTTAAATTCCTTGTGGCATTAACGTACAATAAGGTGAAGAATGTTTTTCCCACCTTCAATAAAGTTTAAGAAATACAGTTCGGGTTTTGTCATAACACCGACCCAAGAAAGCTCAGAAACAAATGAGATGACAGTGTATGCATACATTCAGTTTAGAATACATAAAGTCATTGTTCTTTCTGAATTGAATTTGTGCATCTAGTACAGTTGTTTAATCTGTGAACTGATTTAATGTTAATCTCATTAACATATCTGCTGCTGTTTTATTGCACTTACTTTGTATTGCATTAACACTAAGCTACTTTCATAAGTAATTTTGCACTACTGATCTGCTGGTACAGTGCATTTTACAGTAATCTTTACATACAGCAATGTCAGTGTTACAATGTTGTTTGTTACAACAATGTTCTTGTCATTGTGTTGCACTATTATCTTTTTATCTGTCTTAGTATATTTTTTTCTTTCTTGTTGCACTGAGCATGTTATCTTCTTACATTATGTGACTAAACCATGTCTGAAGGACAAAACTGCCCTGATGCTTCTTTTCCAGTAGAAGCAGGGTTTCTGTGCTTGCTGTTTGTGGAGCACATAAAAGCACTCCAAAACCCTACTGAGAAAACCATTACTTGTTCAAAAGCTCCCTGAGCCTCTCGCATTTCTTAACCTCGTAATCAAACTGCAACATCTGAAAATATTTTTGTATCAAGCTGCGCACAAACAGGTAGCGGCTCCTTAATCCTTCAACTTTGAAAACACAACTTGGGAAAGATCCATCTCCACACTCTTTCCCATTCAGGAGAGAGTCTACCACAGTTAGCCTGTATTACTGTGACTGATGTTTATGTGCATGAAAACAATTAACCACTGTTTTCTGGTGACTCATTGTTCCCAGATTGTTGCTACTGAGTGAAGTCATTATCAATTAAGAACAGTAAACCAAACCAAAGGAGAAGGCACAAGTTGGGCAAGCGGGAATGTGTGTGTGTGTCGTGCAGTTAATTGGCAGGATGGTTTATATCTGCTTGTTGTTTTGTCTGGATGCACAATCTTGCTGAGAACAGTTTCCATGGAGACGATTATAGTGCGATCTCTGTATCTGGAGCTGGTCGGAGGTATTACTGTAACACACTGTAACATGTAGACACACATACACATACGTTATATGTTATATATATATATGTTTGGTATCACTATACTTGTGAGAAAGTTCAACTGACTTGTGTATTACTGCAGCTGAGCAAAACTACACCTACACCTTACCATAACCTTAACCTAAGTAACCTAAAGGGTCAGTCCCCACAACACAATAAATACAAAGCACTCACATGCACATTTACACATGCATTAAGTAGCATAAACAGGGGGGGTAGTGTGTGGGGGGGGATGTAGTTTAATTAGATTTGTAAGTTGATTACTCTAATTGATTGTATATGTGAGACATAATTAAATTACATCCATACAATTTTCTTTTTAGAGTCCACAAAAGTGTACCAAAAAAAAATATGTGAAACAATGTGAAAACGACATGGGCTGTTTGGCTGTGAAATTCTGAACATAAATTATAAGCTTTATGCTCTTCAGACTTTCACAAGTTCATTTTTTACGGTTGCTAGACCTATAACAATATATATGTGTAGCAGGTATAGTGGGGGGAGACAAGAAGTACCACTCCCACCCCCTCTACGAATTGATTTCTTTCACCAGGTGGCTCAGGTGATTGACCCGTGAAATGTGTTTGGAGACGCGAGTTTGGAGAACAATAGCAAGTGGCGTGGAGTTTGATTCAGCCAGTGGTTGGAATTAGCAGAGCAGACGGAGTCATTGTGCTCTGGTATTTGTGTTGGTGGCCACAAATCCCACCAGAGCTACGAGCCGGTGGGAGCTACGGTTATATGGGAGAGTGCATGTAGCAGCTGACTTCTCTATATCTGTTTTATGCTGGATTGGGTGTCTACAGCGACTTGTTTATCTACTTGATCTTTCTTGTACAAAGCAGAGCGTCTACGGTGCATCAGTAGGCAGTTACTGGGAACAGCTCCAGGAATTGAGGAGGACCAGCTTCATTCGTTTGGTTAGCCACTGTTTTTCCTGTGTTTTGAAGTTTTTGGGTTTTTTTTGTCTTGTTTTTGGTTTACATTCTTTGTATTTGAGTTATTCTGTAATGTGAGGCTCGCCCAACAGGTTGGGGTTGAAGTGAAGACCCGTGTGGGGTGTATTACTTAATTTGGGTGGGGGGGTTGCTGTTTGTCTTGGTATGTGCATGCGCACTTTTTTTTTTTTTTTTTGGGTTGGGCTTAGGGCTTCGTGCAACAGTTCCTTCTAGGGGTGATTGTTTGTAGTGGTTATAGAAGAATCGTGTGGGTTTTTTGTGTAGTCTCATCAGTACATGACTTATGCTGTTTATTTGGTGTGGCGTGTTTTACTGTGTATGCTTGTATTTATGACCCTGTGTATTTAATGTAAAGTCTATTTAATTTTTTTCTTTCCTTCCTCTGGGAACTGTAGCTGTGTATGTCCTAGTGCCATAATATGCCCTATATTTAAGGTTTGATTATTTTATTCAATAAATTGTCATTTTTAATATGATAATTTGTGTCAGCCCCATTGTTCCTTTACCCGAACAGCCTTTATAGGTGTTTAGGAGGAAATTTTAATAGTGTTTGCCATTCTAGGTATGGTTACATATGTAATCAATACACTGTATCTACAGACCGTTACAATGTGTCAGCATTTCATATTAAATGGAACAATAAGCAATGGTCCAGTTTGACGCCAGTTTGATAGAATCTTGTTCTTTTAACTTCCAATGAGAATCAATAACTTTTTTTCTCTTGTATAGTTTTGTTCCAATAGTGATAATGTTCTTTTGATCATAATCTGTGAAATGTGTATGTTCTTTAGCACACAAGGTCAGGTAGCCATACACTATTCTAGAAAATGACTAATGAAGTGAATATTTTGTGGACATAGTTTGGGTACAGTCGTGGGGGGTGCCATACTGAAAAATCAGTCTGTGTTTCACTCTTTGAAAAAGACTTTTTAACATTAAATGTTTCTTTAAATGATTCTTCACAAACATGTTCATTTTGAATGTTTTACAAGCCTGCATTATATTAAGTGAAACTCATCTGCAAACCCAAAACTATGAAAATCTGTTTTCAGTGTTTTATCAGGAGGGAGCAGAGTACAGTTAGGTTTAAAATATTATTGTATTCACAAACCTAACACCTGTAGCCACTGCCCCATATAATCTTTACTCAGATCAACCAGGTTTGTTTTTATTTCAGCCTTATACACAGTACACACTGAAATGAAACAATGTGCCTCCAGGACCATGGTGGAATGTAACAACAGAACAATACTGTACAGTACAATAGTAATAAACAGAGGAAAGATACTGAAGCTTTTGCCAGACTGGAGGAGGGAGAAGAGTGTGTGAGGGATGTGTGGGGTCATCTATAATGCTGGTGCCTTTGCAGATGCAGCGTGGGGTTTAAATGTCTGTAACAGAGATGAGACCCCAGTAGTGAGCTCAGTTGCTCTCACTATCGGTCTTGTGATCCAAAATGGAGCAGTTCCCATACCAAGCCATGATGCAGCTGCAGAGAATGCATTCTATAGCACCTCTATAGAATGTGGTGAAGAATGGAGGGCTACTATCTCCTCAGTGCCTGCAGGAAGTAGAGATGCTGCTAGGCCTTCTAAACAATGGGGCAGGTGAGGTTCCCGTGATGTTAATACCAAGGACCATGATGCTTTGGATGATCTCCACTGTAAATATGCTGATTTTCAGTGGACAGTGACTGTGTTGTGCTCACTTGACGTCAACCACCATCTCTTTTGTTTTAACCATATTCACTGACAGGTTGTGGGCTTTGCACCTGTCCACTGGCTGTCGCAGCTCCTCCCTGTACACCACCTCGTTGTTACCAAGGTGGTATACAGAAGGGTGGTGCGGTCTGGTATAGGCCCAACAACCTGTCTCCAAATATTTCATACATGTATATCAAGTTGTGCTGTTATATCTGCTACTCTAGTTGGTTAACCTGCTCATCAGTAGATTCATGTTTACTTTGGGCTAAGTGGACCGGTTGAAGAATAAATACTTTACATTAGTAGCTGAAGAAAAATGCACATCATGTACTGCAATTTGTTTACAACTTCATAATAACAGTGCTGTGAAGCTATGAGCTGCATCGGCTAATAATAAAGTTATACACATAGATACACACATACAGTACATACACAAAGTACATGAAAATCTGATATTTTGCTTTGCATTTTGGCTTTTTTGCAAAATAGATACCAGCAATATCCAATGGATTTTGTAGACCACCATGCATATGTTAAAACTTTACTTGATATCTGTGGAATAATCATATATCCACAGAGATAATCACATGTCATGGCAGATGTCCTGAGCTGTCACAAGTTGTCATGACAGATTTTGTTACCATTACATTGTCTGTGTGTGCTTCTGCTTTATATTGCAATCGTGACCTATAGGAATGGACTTATCTGTGACATGGTACATGATTGATTAATGCTAAAACAACATCTACAATAAAAATAATTATAAAAAAACATTGAAAGAAGGCAACACAATAACTTCATGATGGTTATCAGTAATGGTGATGTTAAATTCAACTGAGCATAATCTGTCATGACAAATTATACCAGCAGATGACATGTTTATGCCATGGTTATGTAGTAAAGTTACCCAACATATCACTGTCATATCAAAACATTTTATTTATTTACTGATTTTTTTAATGTACACTATTTGAAACCATTTACTCTTTGCATTCTGACAAATAGAAAATGTCCAAAACTACTTGGAGTAGCCTAGAAAATTCTTCCTTGTTCTGAAGAGTCACATTATAGAGATATAATGTTTGCTATGAGGTTCATGGCATCCGTTGTATATTTAGAGTATACTGGCAACATAAAGCAATATATATTTCATTTTCATAGAGGCAATAGTGTATTCCTCAGTCACAAACTGCTTTACAAATCTCTAAATGCGATCAAAGGAGTGTCATAATCACGATTTACTGTTTGTTACCTTTCTTACAGACAGCCGTGTGCTGATTATGATGTTTGGGATTGTGTGTGTGTTTGTGTTTATATTTGTATAATGTGTATAAAGAGGTTCCCTATGGTTCCAGCTCTGACTCTCATGTGGTCTTTGACATTCAGATGAGATGCAGATGAAGGCAGGTTTCAGCATTTCAGGCAAAAGAGCTTAATGCTACAAATCATATTCAAATCTGAATGTTACTGTCAAAACCCCCACAAAAGAGGTGTGGGGGATGTTCTCTCTGTACCACTTTGCATCTCGCAATCTTATTAGAAAGACTACAGTCACTCTGGAGTCGAGGAGGGTGAGTGGCGAAGAGAGGAGGCTGGAGGGGAGGAGAAACACAGTTTACTCTTCATCGTGCCGGCCTCCCTGTGCCCCTTCCTGTTGGTTGAAATCAGACAGCACATGAGCTCTTTATTAAAGCACTAAACTCCTGCTGGCTCTGCCCTCCTCCACTCTTAAAGACATTTCACGCTTGATAGGCAGGGGCACGGGGAATGAAAGTGAAGACGAGAAGGAGCAAAGAGGCAGGAGTCAGAAAACTCGGACCGCCTAGAGGACACTCTGAAACTCCTTGTCCATTACAGAAACAGTACACCACTCCCCACCAAAAAAGGGGCTTTTATTGTTATTTCTCTCTCTGTCCCTGGTTCTCCCTCCTCTGTCTTTCTCTCCCTCCTCTGTTCCCCCCCTGCCCCCTCTGTCTCTGTCTCTCTCTCTGTCTCTCCCTCTCTTTCCCCAGATATGACCGTTTACAATACAGATAATAATGGGACATTCCTGTCCTGAAACATTCCATTAAACAAATACTCCATGGCAAATACCTATGCAGTCACAATCCAGTTTCTGCACTATACATTTGTGAGTTATTCTTCAATTATAGGAACTTTTCTATTTGTGTAGATGTTCAAACATTCAGTTAGACAATGGGAGCTTTAAACTTTACAAGATATCTGCTGTCAAACCATTACATACCAATGTGTTTTTTTCAAACCATTTTAATGTGGTTACTGTAGACATAAGAAGAGCTAGTGAAGCACATGTGGTGGAAGAGTGACATTTTGAGATCCATGTCACGCAGAAGACAAGAACGTACCTGAATAATTTGCCCAGTGTAGTGTAGCAGAAGAACCCAATTGCGGACACACACGAGAGAGTTGGTAAATCATGCACTTTAGTCTGAGAACGCTCTACTAAGGAGTAAAGATTCCCACCAGGAACCAATGTTCTCACATGCATACAGAAGGTATATAAGTTGGAGACGGAAACCGTAGTACTCACGGTACTGAATTATACAGGCTGGAGTTGAGCCAGCATGAAGACCCAATGTCTAAGTGCAGAGTACTACCCAATTTCTGTTTATATACCCTGTGACGCACGTCACTTCCTGTGCCTTGTGCGCGTCATGTGACTGGTGCATGTGACAATCCAGGTATTATGCCATTTTAAGATAATTAACAAATATGTTACTATTTAAGAAATTAAAGTTCAGAACTGGCCACTTTCATTATGCTTACATGTATTTCTGTATGCTACATGCTAGTTGGGTCACCAAGTCCAAGCCTTAACCAGCTGAGAATTGTTATTATTTTGAAATGTGAAAAGGTTTTGAAAGTGGAGCTTGAAGAACATTCGAAGAATTGGGTACATATAGTTGTATGCAGAAGTCAAATTATGTTTCAGTTGATTGTCTAAGTGTCATGAGTATCATGGAGAAGGATGTAAGTGCAAACAGGACTTTGTTAACAAAAGAACAACAAACAGGAAACTTAATGAAAAACAAACTGGACACAACTAACAGGGGAGCAGGTGGGCCAGTGGTTAGGGAGTTGCCCCTGTGATCAGAAGGTTGTAGATTTGAATCCCAGAAATGCTAGTGGCACCACTGAGGTACCCTTGAGCAAGGGACCGTCCTTACACACTGTGCCCAGGGGCTGTGTTCCTGGCTGCCCACTGCTTCACTTGGTGAATGGGTTAAATTTGGAGAACTATTTTGTGCTGTTCACACTGTGGACCTTCATGCTGGGGTGTGTTCACATATGAAAAATGGACACTTTACAGTTACACTTCAGTAACACAGGTACAGAACAAAATAAAGTTCAAGAGAAACTGAGCAAAATTACTAAGCATAAACACTATTTCAAAATAGTGTAACATTTGTGCGCTGGGAGGACGCACAAGTAGGGACTGGGGGAAAGGTTTAGCAAAGAGTCTTTATTAAGTTCTTCCTCAACTGTGACGGTAAACATAAAACACTGGAACTCAAACATCGCTCTGGTCGCGAGCACCCGTTTCTTCTCCTGGAAGCATGTCAGCCCGAGGGAGCCTGAAAAAAAAGCTTAAATGTTCAATACGGGAGGACATCTCGGTCCTCTCCAGTCTCTCACTGTCTCACTCCACTCTTCGTGGAGTCCTTTCTGCCACGTAGGAGTCTCGGGCTAAACCTGTGGGAGGGGGGCCGGAAGAGGAGTATGAGGAACCCACACACAGTCTGCACAAGTTCAGTTTGCCTTGCTTTCCCTGCATAGCATGTAGATACAGATTTTCCCTCAGAGCAGTGCTCACAGGTCTCGGTTCCTATGACGAGGCTGATTTTGATGGAATTCCCGTATCAAGTCCTGGCTCAGGATTTCCGAGGCAGGAACCCAGTTCCTCTCCTCAGGTCACTTCACTTTGTACGCCGGGGCTCCGTCCACCTCGATCACCACAGGGAGAGAGGGCTCCACTTCCCCTTGGTCCAACGGACCCATCACCGCTGGCTTAAAGCGTGAAACATGGAACACAGGGTGAAGCACCTGGGTTCACCTGTCTCACAATTTTATACGGGACAAAGTATTTTGGAGACAACTTACGTGATGGCAGTTTCATTCTGAAGTCCCAGGAAGAGAGCCAAACCCTATCCCTCACCCGGTAAACTGGTGCATCCCACCACTGTCGATCCGCAGATCTTTTAAAATGTCCAACCGCCCTGCTGATGGATGTGTGTGTCCTTTCCCACACACGCTCCACCCTCTGCTACCAGTCATCCACCACTGGTACGTTAGAGGACTTTCCATAACAGGGCCAGAGCGGGCAGATGGCAGATGACGTGGTGTCCTAGATACAGCACACATGGAACAAGACTTAACTGCCTTTTCCATATCTGTCCATACTGAGGGCCACCAGTATTTACAACTTATCACCTTGACAGTTCGATGTTATCCCTAGATGCCCTATAGCTGGCATGTTATGAGCCCATTCTATGACTTTAGCCCTTACTGATTCAGGAACATATTTCCTGTCCCTTGGACAGATGAGCTGGAAAACTCTCCCCGCATTTAGGCGCTCGATTTCTGTAACCAGATCCCAATTTATGGGAGCTACTACGAGTGCGGATGGAATAATGGGCTCGGTACTTTCTGGCTTTTCAGGAACTGGAAAGCACCTGGATAAGGCATCCGCCTTAGCATTACATGGGCCAGGGTGATAGGTGATAGTATAATTAAAGTGACTAAAGGAAAACGCCCATCGAACTTATCTCGGACAAAGTTGTTTTTCCTGCCAGGTTGCGCATTGTGTGGAGCAGCATCATACCGATGTGCTTTCAAAAAATTAGTGGACCTCTAAATGGCCATTCATAAGAAGAGGGAGCCTCAACATGCAGTACTGGTGTGCAGTACTGGTGTGCAGTACCGGTGTGCAGTATGCTGTGATGAAAACACCATCGCAGGGTGTGACAGATGTGGTACGCCACATTAAAAGCAAAAGCCATCATGATAAGCACAGGGCTCTTCAGTCTACAGCGTCAGTATGACAAAATGCAGTGTCTGCTCCCTCCGTTGGGGGGGATGTCTGACCAAGAAGTTAAGGTATGCTCTGTGTCATATTCCTGTCAAGGTTCAAGAGCGTTGCGTTAGGTTGATCAAGGTAGTGTCATGATCGATAGTTTTGACTATTTTTATTTTTCATTAATCCCTGCATTAAGTTTTACTAACTCTAACCCAATTTTTTTCTGGTGTCTTTTTAAACCTAACTTCCTTTAGGAGTACTAATAACGTCTTCTTTTCTTACAGACAAGGAGCACTGAGGTCAAAATGACTGCAACTTTAATTGAGCACAATGTCCCACTGGCTTTTGCTGATCACCTGGGGCCTGCACTGTTTCAAAGATTTCAAAACAGCTCAAGAATATAGGTGTGCTCAAACAAAAGCTTTGTGTGTAGTCAATGAAGTGTTGGCCCCATACTTTACAGATGAGTTAGTGGCAAAAATGAAGGAAGGACCCTACACCCTGATAACAGGTGGCTCAAACGACACAAGTATTTCTCAGACTATTGGATATGATATTTTTCTTCTCCATAATGATCTTGCCTCATTTAGTTTTTAAACATCTATGAAGATGCCAGACTTTTATGCTTTCATGCTGTCATTACAGGAGTAGAAAAGATGAACCCATTAATTGTCTGCATATTTATGAACAACAAAGTTGTTCATCATTTCCTCAGCATGTGTACAACCAGTGGGACGAGGTGTGGGACAGCTGAGGTGATTTTCTCAAAAATAAATGCCACCCTAAAAGTGAAGGGTATTCCTTGGCGGTACTGTGTGGGTCTGTTGGTGGACAATGCTGCCGTGAACACTGGTCCACACAACTCCATTGCCTCTAGAGTTCGAGAGAAGCACCCAAGCATTTACATCCATGGTAACCCGTAACCTGTAGTTCATAACACGTCAAAATCAGCAGGGGTAGGCTTCTTTGACAAGAGTATTGGCCTGATGGAACTTTGCATGTAACTTTATTTCTCTGTACTGATTACATGGATTGATATGCAATGTTTTAACAGTTTAATTTATGTATTGCAGGTGTCCGGTTTTGATTTGGAGGATCTGGTAGTCAATATCGGCTACTGGTTCAAGGGCAGTACAAATTGAAAAGCGTACTTGACAGGTATGCATTTGATAGTACCAAATTATAATATCAAAATACAGAGCATTAGATACATGATTTATAATTAAAGGTCTATAAAATAGTTTTGTGAGCTCCACGAAACAGAGTACATGGAGATCCTCATGCATGTCTTGAGCACTGTGTAACAAGAATCTTGAGACTATATGACCCTCTGGCCAGCTACTTCAAATCTACTAGTATGGTGCTTTACATCATTCTCATTATGCAGCTACAAATGACACTGAATAGTTAACTGTACACATATGTTACTGACAACCTTGTTTTTTTTGTTTGTGTTTTATTCAAGATGAAAAGCAGGCGAGGTTCAGGAGACTTCAGCCAGCGTTCACTGATCCCATGACTGAGGTGTACCTACTGTTCTTCGAGGCCAGCATACCAACATTTACCACATTTAACCTCTTACTCCAGCTAGAGCAGTCATCCATATTTTTGTTATATGATGAGGTACAATGGGAGAGCTGGATATGATACTGCTGTCTTTTTTCCCATTATGGGTTTTGTTGCTGCTATCTG
>JBBJLS010041662.1:0-13885 GCA_037577275.1 Bryconaethiops microstoma
TCTTCCCATACTTATACCCCTTCGTGACGTCACTTCCGACGCCAATTGACGCCACGTGACCTGGTGCGTGTGACACTTTATCAGCCGCCTCTGCAGCATACAGTGAATAATGACAGACAATAGTTAAGTAGTTAAAAGTCGTTAAGAAAGTAGAAGAAAGTAGAAGGCTAGATCATGGCTAGATCATGGCTATTAACTTCCATCAGTTACAAAAGCTACAACCTTCATAAAAACCAACATAAAGGTACCTGTGTTTTCCTGTTTACTATGGACCTTTCCTTTAATCTGGACATTTTTGAACAAGTGCCTTATTTCATGTCTCGTCTTAATACCTATGATACATTATCAAAAATTAATTTGTGTAGAATTTAACCTCATGTTTCAACCTTTGAGTTGTCATTATTGTCATTATGTCAACATTCTAAATGCAAAATCACAAGATGATGAATCGAAATTTAGAGAAATGTCATTATTTTAAGATGAAGAGTCAAAGTTTCAAAATAATAATGTTGTGCTGCCTGAAACAAAGAGGGGCACATAGCACACTGTGCTATGTGCTGTGCTATGTGACACAAAAAGGCTTCTTGAAATGCTTTCTTTGTATCGACACTCAGTGTGCAAAACTCCCACAGGACACGATGTAAAGTGTCCATTTGTGTCACACAGCACAGTGTGAACAGTGTGAAATTCTTTCTATGTATTTAACCCATTCACCAAGTGAAGCAGGGGTCACCCAGGAACACAGCACCAGGGGAGCAGTGTCTGAGGACAGTACCTTGCTCAAGGGTACCTCAGTGGTGCCGTTGGGATTCAAACCCATGATCTTCCGATCACCACCAGGCCACCAGCTGCCCATGATATAAAGTGGTTGATGATAGTTCATCTGATGCTGCACAGTTTGTGTTATTCCTCTACATCTATTCATCAGTGGTCAATTTCTGACTACAGGACACTGCTGGCTGGATAGTTTTGATTGGTGAATTATTCTCAGCCCAGTGGTCAGATGTTTAAAAACTCTAGTGGTATTGCTGTGTGTGAACCTCATTGTGAAGCAAACACACACACACACACACACACACACACACACACACACACGCACGCACACACATATACTACCATATGGGTGTCACTGCTCTGTTGAGAATCATCCACCACCGCAATAAGACCTGCTCACTGGCAGTCCTTTGAGGATCCTGACCGTTGATGAACAGGGTGACGAAGGGCTAACAAATGACACAGAGAAACAGATGGACTACTGTCTGTAATTGCACCCTTAAGTGCATGTGTGGTCAGTGGAGCTGATAAAATGGACAACGAGTGTAGATATAAGCAGAATTCCTCTTTAGCTTCAAAACCTCCTGTAGATTCATCTGTTCAGACAGCATCTCCCCTCCTAATGCACTATTTATTTTTCTTGCGTTATTTCTAAGATAAACATTTGAGCACTTAGTATTCTCGTCTGGTTCTCACACTGTACTGAGACTTGAATGTTTCCTTGTATTGTAAGTTGCTTTGGATAGTAGTGTCTGCCAAATGGATGTAATGTAATGTAATGTAATTTAAGGTAGATATAAATAAACAGTGAGCTCATCAGTGTATTCACTTTCACCTCTGTTTATCTCCGCAGAATACTGAGCACCCTTCATTTCTGAAGCTTCTGTGGGAGTATCTGCCACCCATCACTATTACATTGATCAACTTTCTGCTGCCACTACTGTTCTGCACGATCTCAGGGTTTGAAGACTACTCCCCAGCCACCCAGCTTAATGTTACCTTAGTTCGGTAAGAGGGCCCACCTCTATATCACCTCTATACCACAACATTAGCATCAAATTTCAACAGCATAATATGGCAATCTGAACTCAGATTTACATGATTTTCCTCTTAACCAAAATCAATGAGACAAGATAGGTTTGCTTGAAGTTTGCCTC
Organism: Bryconaethiops microstoma; assembly: GCA_037577275.1. NCBI lineage: Eukaryota > Metazoa > Chordata > Actinopteri > Characiformes > Alestidae > Bryconaethiops > Bryconaethiops microstoma. The sequence continues at coordinate 1,932 of JBBJLS010041662.1, forward strand.
ATCAGTTTTCCACTGGCATTTTGATGCTAACATTAGTAATGTAAGTAACAGACAGCCTCTGCTCCTCTGTGAAATCTTTACACTAGATGTTGGATGATTAGTTCTGAATCATAAACTCCACTCTAACTCGTCCCATTGGTTGAAGCTCCATTACTAAACCCAGTGCTGGAGGTCTTTATACCTCTCTAGCCAAAAGTGCATATGGTGACCTCATAAGCAGCTGTTCCAGGGTGTCCCATTCAATGCAGGTCTTTCCTATGGGGAATATGCACTTTGTGTGTCTGCAATATGTGCACCTATTCACCATGTAGAAGCAGTGTCTGATTATTATAGAACATAGAACTCATGTTGCATAGCTAAAACAATCTTGAGGTCTGAATGTTGCCCTTTCCAGTAGATAACAGTATGCCATATATAAGCTTCCATTAATATTGAGCTATTTAGCTACATTAACCTCATAGATCCAGTGCAAAACTTCAAAAAAGCTTCAGACACCATCGCTTTATTAGCGCTATCCATAATTCAATGAAGGTCTCTGACGTTACCTAAAGACGTACAATGTCACGGCCTTGTGAACAAAGTAATGTAATTGCCCAGCAAATAAAACCGCACTGGAGCTGATTAATAAAGATTCTATGTCTGATCCCAACAGGAGTATCTTCCTGAAGCTTGCAAGCTTAGGTATCTACCTCTTCTTCCTCATCAGACAAATGACATCAAATGGAAGTGAAAAAACAGTAAGTTATAGGTTTTTATATTCTACAACCGACACAATAATCTTAAAAGACCTATTTAAAAATAAAAAAACACTAACCATACAGTCACTTCTCTCCCACTGATCTTTGTTTTTTCTTTGTTGGTTTGAATACGTGTTTATTTTTCAGTGTCCTGAGACCGAATTTGGGAAGGAAATGTACAAACTCACTATATTTCAACTCTTGGCATGTTTCTGCAATGCTTTCCTGGTGTCCTTACCCAGAATGTAAGATTTTGTGCCTCAGCCATTTAAATATTAGTTTAGTCTGATTGCATTTTCACAAAAATGCTAATTATTTGTTATAAGTTACATGCAACAGTTGAGAGGCTAGGTGCTTTTTAGCATTTACATAATTTACCCTCTTACCTCCAAATGTTGTTTTGACATTGTGAAAACTGCCCTGCGTGAATCATTAGACCATAGGTAGGTAATCTCAATACTCCTACTAATGAATACTTTGAGACTTTGTGACATACTTTGACTTAAAATATAGACATAAATTGTAGGCTTCAAGGTGTCTGCTGCTACCATTTTTAGCTATGCTAATAGACATTGTCTATTTTTTTATAATAGGCTGTCATATGGTGTCAAACAACCACTTAAGTCTATTTCTAGTGATGTGAAATCTGAACATAGGACTGAGGAAAGTGTGTGATGATTTAGTCACAGTGGTAGTCATTGTATAGATTGTATACATTGCTAAAAGCTAGATTAGCCTTGGAGCTACAACTTCAGAGTTATTTGGCTTGTATAATTTTTTGAACTCAGCTCCTTAATTCAAAGTATCAGGTGGTTTATTTAGCATTTTGTTTGTCTTTACTGGTTCCAGGTTACTAGTAGAGAAGTATCCCTCCTCCATGCTGGCAAGGAAGATAGGCAAGCCAAAGTTTACGATCCCATTAAATGTGTTGGATCTGGTCTACAGTCAGACAGTCACTTGGGTGGGTGTTTTCTACTGCCCACTTCTGGCAGCCATCAGCATCTTAAAGCTTCTGGCAATCTTTTACATGAAGAAGGTGCGTAGGCCATACTGTGTATATACTTTTGTCTAAATGAGAAAGTATGGAGGCAAATAGCTGTGAAATACCACATGTTCCTCCTTTCTACTGTCAAGTTCACGGTGGTGCGGTGCTGTGATCCGGCTGAGAAAATGTTCCGGACCACCAGCTCTTCAGTTCTGTTTCACTTCACTCTGCTGCTGGGCCTCATCATGTCTGTGGTGACACTTGGGGTCAACATCAACGTGTAACGTAGCGCTAATTCATAAAGAAATAACCATTAATTAAGGATAAGAATAAACTATTCAAATAAGCAGCACATCAGTCACTTTCCTGCTGTCTCTGGCCTTGTTCAGGTTTGGGACTGGTAAATGTGGTCCATTTGACAACATGTCTGTGTTTAACGTTACAAACGAGTGCGTGGAGATCCTCCCAAGCCCTGCTCAGACCACCATACAATACATCACATCCGAGGCCTTTGCCTTCACTCTCATATTGGCTGAGATGTAAGTTGATGTGTGTTTGTCTGTTAGTTTTATTTGTTTTTTTTATTTTTTTGGAGCAAAGCTGTCCTAAGTATTCTGCTTTTACATGTTTCATACTGAAAGAGCAAAGCATTTCTAATTTTTGGTTAAGGTACATTTAGGCTTAGATCATTCCAATGACGTAAATACTTGTTACATGTACACACCTTTATTTGAGAAAGTTTTTGCACTCTTAGTCAAACTGCATGTTTTGTTGAGGAAAAAAAGCTATATCTGTGTGGAAATATTTGAAAATACAAATATGAATGCATGATTGTCATATATTTACTGAATTTGATATACTGGGAAAAAAACTGAATAAACTGTTGCATGTGGGAAAAAATTGGCATCATTTCAGCATATCCACAGATGTAAGTTTTTCTGATGAAACTAAATAGTATGTTTGCAGAGAAAAAAAAGAACCATTTCGATAAAAGAACACCATGCCAACATATAACTGAATATTTATATATATATTTATAATTATATGCATACATTGTCATTTTCAAAGGCAAAACATTGCATGTCTTTTTGATTTTTGTTTATGTAATTCAAGAATGGCAACTGTTGTTTGCATTGTGACACATTCAAACGGTCAGACATGACTTAGAATAAAAGATTTTGATCTTTTCAAATCATTCTGAAGGTTAAGGTTTTTTCTTTTGCCTGTGAAGTTTTGTTCTGACAGATATGAGATAACGCAAGTGGAACAAGGCATAAAAGCTGGTGGTGTGTGCTTGGATATGTGTGTTTGTGTGCACTGTATATATAACAAGCTGGTCTGTTTTACAGTATCATCCTGACATCCTTTATCTCTCGTGGAAGAGCTAATCGGAAAGCCATAGAGAGACTGAAGGACATGCTAGTGATGGTAAGTGTTGGTTCTGAACTGTATGGAAGAACATTGTTAACATAAAATGTTCACATGACGTACAGGACAGATGGTGTTTTTAGATAGTTTTAATGGAGGCTTTGATATGATAGGAGAAGTTCTGCCCCCTTATATATACATAACTTACATAATTTTATAGTTTCAGTATAATAGTCATAATAACAATTGTCATAATTAGTAACTGAGAAATGATAATAAACCTACAGTTTAGGGGGTAAAATGTTTTGATTTAAATGTTTTGTCTGTGTTTGGAGCTAAAATACCAATTTTTAAACATTCTTATTGTTGTTAAGCTGTGTCAGACATTGTTCCTGGCCTTGTCTCTGTGGTTTGGGGTAAAACGTAAAGAGGTATTCATTTCTCTGTGTCTTGTACACATTTCTGCCTTGCAGTGTAGCTCAGATAAGCGTTTCCTGGTGAAGCAGCACTCCACGTTGGTCAGAAAACAGAAGAAGACCCACCATTCTACTGAGGCTTTGTGAAAGGGGGCTCAGTCTCAGTTGCATACTGAGAGCCTTTAAGTGAGAATGTTCCTCTGAGACCTAACTGATACTCAAAGAGATGATTGTAAAGAATAAACTATCACAGTTTTTTATATATGTATATAGCAAAAAATACACAGAGTGTCAATATTAGGTTCAGTATCAGTTACCGTTCCTATGACAGGTACTATCATCTCAGTAAAGCTAACAGGCTGGTATGAGCTTTAATTTATTGTTAGCCACTTTTGTGCTGAAGCTATTCCTTTTTTTACATTATGTTTTATGTGTAAAAAGTGGTATTTTTCTAAATGTAGACACGTTTTTTGTTTGTTCATAGTTCTGTGACACAGTTAATATTATTAACCTCTACTTTGCTGTGGCATTTTTGTATAAAGTTTTTTTCATTTATCCTCAATAAATTCTGCCAGCAGAAAAAAAAGGTGGGTGTGGTTTCTGTTAGCACTACCATAAGCAGTTATTGCAAAGCACTCTTTATCTATGACTTACACATGGTCAGGAGGAGCAGTGCAGCATGCATACACACACACACACACACACACACACACACACACACATAAAGATGCGCACTCAGGCATGCCCATATATGTGAAAAGCTCAAGCTAATGTCACAATGCCAGCAGAGGAGTGAGAGAGCTCCAGAATGGGAAAAACTCTGGGGTTACAACTGATGTCAGTCATACGTGAGTTGCACATTCTCTCCATATCTTTTGGCTTAGAAGGAAGATTCAGATTTTAATATTTTTTAGTTGTGGCTTTGAAATGACCTTAGTGTCTAAAAAGCCTTTATTCTCTGTGTGTGTTTCAGTTCTGGCTGGAGTCATGACTAAAGCTGGTATTTATTTATATTTATCTATATAAATATAAACATATATACATGTATATACAGTGTGAATATATATATATAAAGATTTGACACTGTACACAGCATTTGAGCGTATTAAACAGAGAGTGACAGCTAGACAGTGACATTAATCTCAGTCTCTGTATTGTGTGCAGGTGGATCTATTCCCAGGCCCAAGCTCACTGGGCCTAGCATGGCCTACGTGAAAACCACAGAAATGTTTGAATGTAGGCTGCCGGGCTCTGAGTCTCCTCTGTCGTATGAGCTCATAAAAGACAGGGAGGTTATTGACACGGACGACGATCCGCAGGGAGGCCAGACAATCACGTTCAGTCTAAAGGTCAACGAAAGGTCAGGAGGGCAGTATTACTGCAAAGTGCGAGCGAGAGGGCGAACGAGCACAAGCAACGTTTTGAACTTACAAGTAGTGAGTGAGTAAGATATTTGAAATGCATTTGTAAAAGCATAAGTGAGAAACATCACATGTATGCTGACTTCTCTTTCATTTTCTCTCCTTCAGTCCCGGTCCAAGGCACTCACTTAGTCTCACATCCTGACCCACCTGTCATCCACGAAGGGGCGGGGTTCACCTTCCACTGTCGTGTTAAAAAGGGGACTCACCTCACTTACATGTGGTACCACAACAAACAGGAAGTGACCTCACACTCGCCCCTCTACCACTTCTCTGGAAACACACTGGCAGTGGACAGAGCCAGTGAAAGGCATGCTGGGTATTATGTATGTATGGCCACAAACAGTATAGGAAACACCAGCAGATCCTCCAGCAGCAACGAGGTCCCCGTTGTTGTGAAAAGTAAACATTTGTTCATTTATCTGAGAATTCATGTGTCAATCCTTTTGAAGAGAATTCCAATTATTTCAAGTTTTTACGTAAATTGTATAGAAATCTGTCTACAATTGCAATACAGGCACTATTTTTATTATTCAAAACCATTTAAAACCAATTAACTCTACACACATGACCCACAACTGGAAGAGTTGGACACAGTTATAATGGAAGTAGAAGTTTAGAGTGAGGCACAAATGCTCAACAGGTTAATTTACTTTTAGTTGAGTAACTTGTGTCATGTAGTTTCTCTCTCTCTCTCTCCCTTTCTCTCTCTCTCTCCCTTTCTCTCTCTCTGTCTCTTTTTCTCTGTCCTTCAGTCCATCCAGGCGTTTTTCGTTTTTGGTGGTAAAATAGTTGGACATCTGAAAAAAAGCTTTCTCTCGACAGTGTTTTACCTTACAACACCCTGCATTGAGCTCATGGAACCATAATATATAATATCATATTAGGTCAAAACCCTCTCAAAACTATTATAAAACAGTCTTGGGCATCACATCTGAGGATATTCTTCTGAGGAAGATTTAAAGAGGAAGAGGAACTCTGGTTCTGTTCACCATCACTGTGAACAATTTAATTATGCACAAATTTAAAAACACTTGTAGAGCCCATATGTGGGCCACCTCTCATAACAACAGAACTCACATGTTATGTTCATCATAGTTACTGAATATTTTGTTGTAGTAACAGAATAATAAGTATTTGGATTAATAATTGAATGATACAAATTGGAAGAAATACTGCACACCGAAAAGTGGATATCAACCCCTATACATTTCAAAATGCAATACTTGCTAAACACACTTAGGATGTTTCTTTGATGTATCTCATCACAGAATACCTGTCAGCTCCCAAGCTTTCGTTCACTCTCTACCATCACGACTCCGGTTACCACGCTAACGTCAGCTGCAGGTCTGATCACGGCAGTCCCCCGGTGACATTTCGACTGTTTCTGGATGGGAAGGATGTGTCTGTGCAGCAGGTGGATTCTCTGGAGGCCTGGTTTACTCTACCTGTCACTGTGGGGGTGGATATGGGATCGGCGCAGTGCAGGGCAGAGACCGACATTCAGCAGCTTCTCAGTGACCCAGTGGACCTGGAAGTAGGTGAGCAACATTAAAATAAATTTTAAAAAAGGGCAAAAGTGAGATTTCAAGACGTGTTTATTGTCTCATGTTCCTTTAGGTTTCAGCTAGAAATACAAAGCTAATTAATGACAAGTTTATGGAAACTAGTTAACACACACTTGCCTCGAATGATGTCCTGTGAAACAGTCTGACTTGCTTATGTGGTTTCTGACACTGTATAACATACTGCTATTAAAAATAAACAAAACTTAGAGTCAGATTCCAGCAAACCAAGACCAGGACATGAGAAGGGATTTTATGAAGGTTTTTCTTTTTGTTTTCATTCTAGTTTTTAGGTTTTCATAGTATCACTTATGTCTACAGTATAATTTTAAAACACTGTAAAGCAGCTGATAAAATGTTATTAAAATGTTCCTATTTTAAATTCTCTGTAAAATAGGAATAAAAAAATGCACAATGGTCCTATTATTTATATATTCTATTAATTAAGTAACTATAATCCTCGTCTATGTCAAATATTATGAAATAAATGCTGAATTAACATTTGCCATGAAGTGATACAATGAAGACTGACATTGTTTAAGCCTTCAGAGGAGTCAAGATTGAAATTTCTTCTCTCAATCAGCATTGACTATTTGTTGTATCTGCTGATTTGGTCAGCCTAAAATATAGTCTAAATACAGAGAATTTAAGTAAAAGTTAAATTCTTTTAGCATCATTTCATCATTTCATTTTGATCCGAAGTAAAAAAAATTTCTGATGGAAGATTTTACATTTACATTTTACTCAATCAACAGTCGAGTTATATATGGAGGTAAAAAATGTCTGTACATAGAGCCTCTACTCTGTATGACTGCATGTGTGGCATAACTGAACTTAATTTGTTCAACTTTTAATTGTTTTGCATGCAGAAGTGATTTGTCATTTTGTAAGGGGTGGTGGTGGCCTAGTGGGTAGGATACTTGCCTCTGGATCAAGAGGTCATGGGTTTGAATCCTACCTTCAGCACCACCACTGGGTTCCTCAGCAAAACCCTTAACCCCCAGTTGCTACTGTCCCCTGTAGTTAGGGAATGGAATGGAAGTCGCTTTGGATAAAAAAGCGTCTGCTAAATGCCGTTAATGTTAATGTCATTCTGCAGACATACCGTTACTATGGATACAGGTCACGCCCCCACCAATCTAAACCATACACTGAGGAGCAGTGATTGACTTGCTGGTTGTCTGCCCATCACTTGCATCCAGTTTAGGCAACATGACCCCTATTACTAGTCTGGAGAGTGAAAGCTGCAGAGAGTGGCTGCAGTGTTAGTGAAGTTTGTAGGCTTTCAGATTCATATATGTGGTTTTGAGGGGAGGCGCAAAAATTTGATGTTTGAGACAGTAATATTAGGCCTAACTGTGTGTGCCTCTCAGCCACCGTGAGAGTTGACAGCCGAATGGCTATATTTATGTCGTGCAGCATAAGAAACCAAATAAGCGAGTCTTTTTGAGAATTCTTCTATATGGAGTTGTAGCTTCAGTATAAAACTAAAGAAATAAATCTAAACACGCCTTGGCTGACAGACCGCTTTTGAGGTTGACCACTTTTTTGACTGACCACTTTTTTGACCGAGCCATGATCTTAAGTGTGTTTTCGGATGTGTGTTTTGATTTGCATGTTTACACCTCTTACAGTTCCAGTGGGGGGCACTGCTCGTGTTGTGGTGGAGTACCTCCAGAGAGCCGACTCTGTGGTTGCAGCTGCCCTGCTCCAGTGCATCATCACCAGGGGAACTTTCCCACATTTCTCCTGGTCCTTCAATCATTCCTCGCTACCGTCAGAGGACCATTCTCATGGCTTCAGCTCTCGTGGCAGCATCCTAGTACTCACAGAAATCAACACTGGGAACTCCGGCTATTACAGGTGCCGAGCGAGGGACAGTTTTAACTCTGATTCAGCCTGGCTGGACAGTGAGGAGGTCCTAGTGAAGAGGACAGGTGAGATGGTGCACCCTTATAATGACAAATAGGCCTTGTATATACAGTACTGTACAAAAGTCTTAGGCACCTGCAAAAATAATATTTAAAAACTGTTTAGATGAGCAGTGCCTTTTCATATGAATATTACAAAATATAATAAAACAACAAAGAATTAGTAAAAATAACATTTCACAGTAAAAAAATTTTCTGTTCAGTATATGTGTTCCTTGTGGAAGTCCAGTTTTACTTGTAGTTTCCAGCAGAAACCTGGTTTGACACAGTTCTTCATTAAATTAAATTAAATCAGGAGCTGCTGATGGAATTTCACAAATCCAAACAATGGCTGGAGGAACCGAGGAGGAATCTGGAACCAAACCTGTGTTCTCCTCGCCAGCTTACAAATACAAAATATCCTTACAAAATATCAGCTACTACTTTACAAACAAAACAAATCGGTTTTTTACTGCTTTCTTGTTTATTTACATTGATTCTAATGTTGACTTTGTTACTAGAAAGACACTTTATCACACGCTGAGAAAAATGAATTCAAAATATTTGCATAGGTGCCTAAGACTTTTGCACAGTACTGTATATTAGCCTTGTAGCTCCAGGGCAAAACTAAAGTCTTGATTTTTTGCCAGATCTCCTCATCACATTCCCTGTTTGACCTTCTCTTATAGATTCTGTAATGACGTCTATAGAGGTCATCATCGTGGCTTTCTGCTGCTTCCTGTTATTGAATATTGTGGGAGGAACTTTCTGTCTGTTCTGGGCCATCAACCACAAGAGTGACCAAGACGGCCATGACCGTATATGTCTTACCACTTGATGGTCATTTATTTTCAGTTGAAACCACAAGATCTACACTTTATTTGATCTTTTCCTCACTCTGTCTTTCTCTTTTTCAGCGGATGTGAACTGCTGTGAGCAGACCAAGTGAGATCTTATTCCATGTTTTAAACATAGTTCAGTCACGCTGAACTCTGCTGTCCTTTGTCAGACTAGCAGAAACATTTATGATTCATGATTACAGACTTCGTTCCTCACTTTTTAGCACTGATATGGTTGGTGCCATGCTGGAGACTGGACCTGACCCACAACCGGATGAGATGGACACAGTTATAATGGAAGTAGAAGTTTAGAGTGAGGCACAAATGCTCAACAGGTCAGTTTAATTTTAGTTGAGTCACTTGTATCATTTAGTATTTGTATCATTTAGTTTCACTCTCTCTCTCTCTCTCTCTCTCTCTCTCTCTCTCTATCTCTATCCATCAGTCCATCCATCCATCTATCCATACACCCACCCACCCATCCATCTATCTAGATATCTAAAGCACACACCACAGCATGAACATCTTTCTCTGCATTTAACCCATTCACCAAGCAAAGCAGAGGGCTGCTACCAATGAGGGGCAGCCAGGGAGCAGTGTGTGGGCACCTCAGTGATGACACTAGCAGGGATTCCAACCCACAACCTTGTGATCACAGGGGCAACTCCCTAACCACCAGGCCGTCAGCTGCCCCGGCTGTTGGCTTAATGGTTAAGGTTATTATTATTATTATTATTATTATTATTATTATTATTATTATTATTATGTTTTCAAAATTACAATAACGTTGGTTCTGTATGACATAAGAACACCAAACAAAGCTCAGCATCTGACACACTGAGCATCAAAAGGAGGGAATTTCCATATAAGGAGCTGACTTGTGTTCTAAGGGTTGAAGTAAATGTGTTAGTGTTAGCCATTAGGCATATTTACACCTTCCTGTTTAGTCCCACCTAACCACCCACCCATTCATGCAGCCATCCATCTATTCATCCATCTATCTATCCATCTATCCATCTATCCATCTATCTATCCATCTATCTATCTATCTATCTATCTATCCATCTATCCATCTATCTATCTACCTACCATCGTATAAAGTACATGTGATATTTGACAAACTTATAGCTTCCCAGTTTAGTCTCAACAGTACATTACTGACTCAGGTATGCTTCTATTTTCCTTTCCTTTCATCTTCCACAGCGGCTTCTAATTTGGCAAGACCAGTTGCAGCATTGTAGACGTGTCACCTCTGCACAAGGATCTGAAAGATTTGGGCTTAAAGAGCTACCTTACAGGTGGATCCTGTACCAGCTTACCGATCTTATTTATAACAGATGTCCTCATTAAATTCTATATCATGTTGTTTTTGTTACCATATTTATGATACTGTGCTAATAAGCGGGTCTGTTAAAACACTACTTATCCTAAAAGAAAGTTTTTAATGTCATTATTGTATATTGTTTTTCATGCTAGTAGAACACTACCTCAAATTACAAATGTCCTCTGTCCCCATCTTGCTATTCTCAAGAAATTTTCTCAGTTCTGGGTTTCAACTCAGAATCACTTCACCATCCAACCTTGTTGTCAATACCTCAAAATATTTAAAGGGGAATTCCACCAAATTTTCTAAATTTCAGCATAATTCGGTGATTAAGATGACTTCAAAACTGTACAAATGTTTTGAGGTTAAGTGTTTCACTACATAGAAACTTACCAACACTGTTTTCTTTACAAGAACCAGCACTGTACAAGTACTGTAGACTGTACAAGCACTGTAGACATGGCAACCACTGGTTCCTATCCACTGTGTTGGTTTCAAATCAAACCAGTCTGAATGATTTACGCAGAAATGGAATTCCCCTTTAAAGCCACACTCCATATCTTTGGGGATTAAGAGACCTCTCTGATGGAATTATGTAATTATAATGTTATAAATTTTCATTAATTACAATTTATGCATTTATCTATAAAGAACAATATATATATATATGAACACTGTGGATATGTATATATATATGTGTGTGTGTGTGTGTGTGTGTGTGTGTGTGTGTATATATGAGGCCTTGAGAGGAAAAGTGTACCAGGTCCACTTTTTTGGGTATCAGCTCTTTCAACGTCAATACCATCTAAGCACTGTATATTTCGTGGGGAATAAAGAACCAAGTCCATATGCAATTCTGGAATATTCGCTAGGAGAAGTACAATGACATCCAAAAACTACTGAAATACATTCCACCAATATATCACTCTTTCTATACGAGCTGGCCACATGCTGGTAGTCAACCTGACATTCTAGAGGACGAACACATACATGACAGTGAGGATGAAGGGGAAGAAGACAACACTAATGAACTGTTCTGTCACTGATATCCAGCAAACATTCACTAAAAGTTAGATCTATAAACATTTGAAAGCAAGAATTTATCTGACGGTTACAGTTAGTAGTGTGTGTGCTAATAAAACATGGTCATTTTGTGTTCAAGATTATCAACGACTTATGTTTTGACCTGGAAACCAATTAAGCGGAACAGTGGACCAAGCCCGCATTTTTTGTAAAATCATTTCAATACAATAAGTTGCTACTTATTGTTAGCTTTCTATCAAACACATTTGTTAAATAATACCACCGCTCTCCAGCTGACCCTAGGAGAGCGCTTCGGAGACGGCGACGCAAGCGTGGCAAGAGGGGAGGGCTCCACGCTAGGCTAAA
>JBBJLS010041683.1:0-13884 GCA_037577275.1 Bryconaethiops microstoma
TGTGTGTGTGTGTGTGTGTGTGTGTGTGTGTGTGTGTGTGTGTGTGTGTGTGTGTGTGTGTGTGTGTGTGTGAGGAAATGTTTTGTCTGCCTTGCCTTGCCATTATGACACAGAATGTTTCAAGCATTGCCATTATAGTCTTTCATCCTTGGCTTTGGCCTCTGAGAGTCCGTGCCTCTCCACATCTGATCATCCATTTTGGACTATCAAAGGGCCGTTTTTGTGTATAACCATTACGTGCAATTTGAGCTCCCACTCTTGGATGATGAGCATCCCCTTTTATCTTTCTCCTCTTCTTTTCTGACTTTGACTGCCCGTTGACAGTTGTGCACGTTTGGCCATTTTGGCTTGACTGGCTTGACCACTGCCATTAATACCCCGGCTCTCGCAGCTGTTGCTGTGTGGAATAATCCATTCAGGCTCTGATGACTTAGATGCAGTCTGGCAGATGAGAAAATGCAGAGGCTCTGGGTAACTGTCTCTGCAGGTGAGCGGAGAGGAAGAGTTGCAAAAGGCTGTGCGTTAGACCTCCTTGTTGCTGAAGCCTCTTTCTTTCTCTTGTTCTTTCTGTCTTTACGTTGCAGCAGAGGGAGTTGAAACAGCCGAGAAAGATGTTATTAAGGAGGATGAATGACTTACGTATCAAAGAGTACTTCATTTCTCCTGCTGCCAAGTTTACAAGTGAAAAAAAGACTTGGCAAAGTTATTTTAATCTGTTCTTTTTCTGCATTTATCAAACTCAGAGTTTGCATCAGATTCAGAGTTTGCATCATTCTGCTCTCATTGCTGTTGAATTAGTGTCACTTAAGCAGTACTGTTGGAGCTCTGTTAGGGTGTAGAGGCGGATGTGTCCCTGCAACATCATCTGTGCGTCGAATAGAATTGATTTCTTCAAGTGGATGTTGTTTTGCTATTTGAGAGCCTATGAAAAACAGCTTTTATTTTTTAATACAAATGTATAAAGAGAGTGTGCAGTAAAGATTTGTGGCCTTGCGCTGTCTTTTGAGACTTAAGAGGAGCACATTTTTGGCTGATTCATTGGCATTCTTTAAAACAAACAAACAAACAAAACATTTTTAAAATCCCAGCTTTTAGTTGCAGTTTTCCAGGCACTGGGCCTACACCATGTAGCCATGTAGTAAGGTCTTGGCTCAGAACATCTCTTGAAAGTTGGCAAGACCACAGAACTGATGCAACTCTTTCCAGGATTGTCACAGTTGACGTTTCTCTGCTGCTGATCTGATCGAGTGAGAGAAAGTACCATGGCACTGTGTGCGCGCACACAGCAAAGATAGCCTCACTTTTCCTAAGACAAATTTGTCTTTCTGACCACTGCAGAATCCAATTACCCATGTATCTTTGCTATATTAATGTCAAATACTTTATGTTAAGAATTCAACCTAATAGACACACAGTTCATAGCTTGGTAGATTTCCTTCCCCATTTATTTAAATACCCCATTTATTTAATGTACTCAACCTTCTGTATTTGACCTTCTTTCACAGTCATTGGCTATCAGCTAGCGTCTCTGTAGCTGGCAGCTTGCTCTGGCTCTTCAAAACATGAGTGAGTTTTTGCGCATGCTCGTGACGTCTGTCGCCCCAGGCTGCCGCATCCTGCTCCGGGCAGCTGGTACGCCGAGCCCCTACCTGCTCTCCGGGCTGGCCGGATCTAGCTGGGGTCTGGCGCCGGTTTCCTCATCCATATCCCCCTGCCGTTTTCTCTGCCTGCCATCTGGAGAGGATGCCTGTATCTGAAATTAGACACCCGGACCAGGAGCTGGGCCAAGATCAAGGGGATACACCTGTAGCTCACACACCGCCTTGGCTCTAATGCTTATCAAAGTGACCTGGCAATGGAAAGCCATGGACATTTATGACTGATGCGCTAGTATGAGCTTGTAGTGGAGGGTTGGATAGATTTATTCGCTCAAAAGACCAGAACGTTTTTTAACTTGTGCTTCATACTGACCTGGGAGTAAAATTTGAATAATGTTTTATAATAATTGTGTAACGGTGAGCTGGGAGAGAGCTAGTGCAGGATTTTTCCTCATTGTTTGAATCTCTTTGGAAATGGTGTGGGTCACCTGCTTTGTAATGGGGTGCTACATGCTCTCAGAACTACACCTCCTCTGTGCTGCTTTAATGAGTGGACTCATTGAAGGAACAGTAGGATGTTGTAGAGTACATGTTTGTGTTTACACTCACCTACCACTTCTTCCTCTAGCCCTTAATCATTGGCCCGAGCTGTTTTTTGCTGGTTATTTTTGTTTCGTGTGCTGTTCGCTACCTACATGTGTAAAAACCCCCGGAAAAGTTCTTGTTACTCATACCAGCGGCACACGACACCGCGTTGGTACCATGTTAGCACCATAATGTGGCCAAAAGTGGTCCTGTTGTGTAAAACTGAACAATGATAAATAGATGAATAGAGAGACACTAACTAATGTGATGTTTTATGGTCTAAAGTGTATGCACACCTACGTAGAGGACTTACAATGTAGGTGGAGTTCATTAATCAGTAAGCAAGGTAGGTACAACGTAGGTATTTCTAATAAAGTGAACAGTGAAGTGCTGCTTGAGCTGTACTTGTAAGAGGAGTAGACAAAATACTAATCAAGTAAATACTCTATCTAATGTACAAGTCTGACAAAATCAAACTGTTAAGTGCTGCTTGTTATTTTTTTCCTACATTATAGGAGATGTAGAGGAGTAAAAGACAGAAATGTTCAAAATGTAGTGGACTAGTTAAGCTGATACGCTCTTTCCCCAATGCTGTGGTTGTAACATTTTGGATTCAACTATTTTTTTCCACTGGGTTATAGGTCCACTTGAAGGAAAACACACACACACACATGCACGCACGCACACACACACACACACACACACACACACACACACACACACACACACACACACACAGTGCAGCCAGGGATCTCATCTGCCGAGAAAAGCCCATTTTAGAACTTGAAGTGTTGCTGATGGATTCCTTCCTCTCTCTGTAATGCACAGCTGTGTGTGTGTTTGTGAGGAAGACAGGAGGACAACACTGACAGTGTTCACCCTCCCTTCTCTCACTCTTTCACTGGTCACTTATCTGTGTTCTTCATAGATGCAAAATGAACTCTTTTCTTCTTTTTAAGTGAGAAATGTGCCACTCATGTGAATTGTGTAGAACTGTGATCACATCTGTCAGTGTTCAGTTACCCTGTTGGTTTTAATACACAGCAGCAAGTTTATTTGGAAGCAAGCCGTTTTATTTTCTACATGAAATTCTACAGAAAGTCTACCTAACAAACACTTAATAGTCATTTTTCAAGTCAAGTATTTGTCATTTCAGCCGTGTACAAAGTACACACTAAAAAGAAACTGCATTCCTCCATGATCATACTGCAATGGAAAGAACAAATTACTGAATCCCACATGACTACATAGGACTACACTTGACAACACCACACTACACAAGCATACACACGTGAAGGCAGGACAGGACTGCAAGAGATATTAGCAACAGTATAATAATTTACAGGACAAGACAACATACAGTGCAGCTGATAGGAGTAACAGTACTAGTGTGAATGAATACAGTATTATACACTCACATGACATACTGTATTCTATCAGTGGGGTCATTAAAGTGTGCAAAAATGCATAGATAGTGGTAAACAGCAATAAATAATTGTGCAAAAAGAGCAAATAACAACAGGATTAGGAAAAAAAGAATATTAATACGTACCGGGTATCCCCAATGTCTGTTGGGGAGAATGTTTTCTTTGTTTATGTGGAGCAGTGTACATGTATGGTGTCTGGTTGTGGGAAGGGAAGCAGTTTTTGTGTGTGTGTGTGTGTGTGTGTGTGTGTGTGTGTGTGTGTGTGTGTGTCTGTCTAGTATACAGATATAGAGTCGGATGGCCTGGGGGATGACCCTGTTTCCCATCTTGGTAGCGAAGGCCAGGGCACTGCAAAACATTCTGCCAGTTGGAAGGAAGAAGGAAGATGTGGGAGGGGTGTATGGTGAATTTGCGGATGCAACGTGTGCTATAAATGTCTGCAACATAGGGGACAGATACACCGATGTTTCTTTTCAGCAGTTCTTACTATCTTCTGTAGGGTCTTGTGATCTCATGTGGCACAATTTCTATACCAGGCCGGGATGCAGCTACAGTGAATACTCTCTATAGCCCCTCTGTGGATTGTAGTGAGAACTGAGTCGGGGGGGAGGGGGGAGGGGCGGTGTACTCTGCTCTGTCACCGCAGGAAGTAGAGAAGCTGTTGGGCCTTTTCGGATGGAGCTGTTGGGCCCACTTATTCTTTTCCGTTGATTCCGTTCAGTGGAGAGTGTTCGTGGCATGTTCTCCATGATGTCAACAGTTATCTCCTTTGTTTTGTCCACCTTGTCTTGGCAAATGAACTTCATGGTGAAATGAACACCATTTAACATTAGCTTACGGGACGTACGGTTTAACGATAGCAGCAAAGTTGATATTTGTTTTATCAGTAGCTTCAACAGACTTCAACAGCTGCAAAAGGCCAACGTGTGTAAATTCATTGTTTGCAACCATGACCATCAGTTGCAAATTGGTTACATTGATGTCTATGAACTGTCATTACTGCTATGAGCCGTCAAGTGACCATCAACAAACATAGCGCCAGGTGGCAATGTTTTAGCAGATAGAGCACAAATGATGGGTGATTAGAATAACCTGTATGATGAATGTTAAATGTGGCTTTTCATGTTTTTCTGCATGTCTGGTTCTTCCTCTCAGGGGTTTCAGTTAATGATTAACATTTAGAAGGTGAAAGCTATTATTGTTATTAAAGTTCCAGTCTGCATTCACCTTTTTCCATTTGACAAAAACAAAACATTGAGATAGTAATAAAAAATATGATCTACTAATCACCAAATACCGGAAAACTTGATGAACATCGCCCTGCTTGATCTTCTGAAACACACGGTCTGGATAAGAAGCTTCTCAGCAGCTCTGCATTCATATGGCTATCCTGAGCTGTTTGAAACCCATTCACAGCTTTCCTGAGGATACACTGCTTTAATGGATCAGCCCCTTTGCAGTAATATGGCCTGTAAACCCTCCACCCACATGAAGGTTGGAGGTGGATGTACCGTATTAGACATTTTGATATGCTTTTTGCACATGTGTATACATACACACACACACACACACACACACACACACACACACACACACACACACATATACACACACTCTCACTCTCACTCACACTCTCACTCTCTCTCTCTCTCTCTCTCTCTCTCTCCCTGTCTCTTTCTCTATCCATTTTACACTCTGTCTATAATTTCAAGAACAAAGGCTGAAGCTACCCCTTTCTCTACATCTCTCCTGTCTCCCAAAGACCACCTCCTGCCCCCCTCTCTGCATTTCACCTCTGATCTCTGAGCCTTCTTTTGTTAGGACCTGTCTCTCCCTTTATGTTTGACAGTGAAGACATATCCGTGTGTGTGTGTGTGTGTGCGCGTTCGCATTGTGGTGTGGTTACATTTCCCACAGATGTCTTGGTAATTACCAGACATTTTTTACCTGCCAATTTTTCTCTGCTCCTTGTAAATTGGGTGTCTCATTCCAAATTTTAGCAAATGGCCAGATTGCAGACTGCAGAATGATAGGTTTGTCCGTAGCTCTGGATAGTGCAGCTTCAGCACTTCCATTGTGATACTATGAGGTTTTTTTTTTTTTTTTAATCCGCGTCGACCGGTTCTGGTGGTGTGGGGCTCATATTAAGCTTTTGTTTTATTCAGTTTTTTTTTGCTTATGTTATTTAATCGGGTGCAACATTATTTCAGCATGTTCCACTGAAAAGGATCAGACTAGTTTTCATGATTTTCTAGTTTTCATGATTATTCTTTCTCTTTGTCACACCCCCCTCCCTCTTATCCCCTGAATGGATGTTTCTCCCAGTGTGACAGTGTATCGCTGATGGTTCTGGACCAGCAGCAAAATGACAGGAGGCAAGAGCAGTGCTGGTGTTAATTTAAGCTGCCTAAAAAAATATTTGATTGGAGCAATGTGGATGAACGTGCATGCTTTGAGCTTGTGCTGAAGAGCATGTCATGTCGACATGGGGGTGTATGCTGGGTGTATGTGTGGGTGCTGCACACTGCTTTCTTCATTTTATGTAACCATAGCGTACAGTTCCTGCTGCGTGCTACAAAGGAATGGTACTAGTTCTCACTGCAGCCATGCGTGTGTTTGTGTGTGTGTCTGTTAAGAAATGGGCAGTGACTCCTATTTCCACAAGCAAAACAACATGGAAGCCAGTGACTGACAACAAAAAATATGCTTTCTGACCTGTATAGTTATTCATACTAAGAACCCCATAGCACAAAGAAGACGAAGGGAAACATGTTTCTCTTCATGATCAATCTGTGTGAGCTCATGTTTGTCATTTTATTCTAGTACAGCAAATGCATGCTATGACCCACTCCCATTAGGAAATGCAGCACCACTCTTTCTTGCATATTGCTACTGAGTGAATTGTAAGGCATTACATTCGCTTACCTCATTCCAACTGATATAATAGCCCCTGTTACTCATGTAAGGCAGGTACAGTTATGTGCTACCACATTTGTTAGACACAGGTTAGTTATAGTATAAAAAATGATTTAAAATGTATCTTCTCTATGAACTGATTTCATCATTATCTCATAATTTGAATGGCAAACAGGGATTCCAGTGTGTTAAATAGGGAGCTATTTGAGCATATTATTTTGTGTGTATCGCTGAAAAAGAGTAAACGGAAACCAGAAGATATTTTAAATGTGTAATCGAAATCAATATCAAACTATTGATTAACCAAACTATTGATTAACCGACTAATTGATTATGACAGCCCTACAAATGACAGTAACAAAGCACAATTTATATAGAGGTTTACCTAGACAGTTACTATGCACATTCTAATGTCGTGAAACTTGTCTAAAATGTACGTTTATATTTTGCATGCATTTGATGTTATGATTACACAGCCAAGGCCGTCACATTTACGTCATGTCACACAGAGACTGTGTTGCTTCTATTCAAACTTTCTCTCTTCCCACCTCTTAATAAAACTGGGCCTAATGTGAAGCTCATCAATTGGCTTAGAGAGCGCCAATCAGCCAGCAACAATACATGCAGCGTCTGTGACCATGCGAGGGCCTGTATCCCAAACAGAAGCAGGCAAACACATGGTTAAACATTAACCTTGTCTGGAGGTAAGTGACCACGCTGGCAGGGTCTGGCCTCAGGCAAGGAAAACATGCATGCTTTTATGATGCAGTGGACGTAGCCTTAGGGGGATCTTGCTTTTGTTTGCAATCCTGTTGTTTGTACGACTGCCAGATGCCGAGAACCCTGGTTGGAGCTTAAGGATGCTTTCTTTAAACATTTTACAACAGTGCGACTTTCAGAGACACAGAGATAAAGTTCTGTCTTCCAAGGGACTGGTGGTCCGCCGGTCAAGCAGGACGTGTGGATCGAACGATGGCACATCTGATCACTGGCATGATTGTTTTTCTCCAAATTAGAGGAGTAGCAGCACGTCTGCCAGTCTTACTGCAAAAAAGAGATTAAATTAGAGAAATAAATAAATAAAGGAAATAGAATTTTTCTAACATAGAGACACACAAGAGCACTTTGGGTTGCCAAGGCAACAGGCAGCCTGCTGCAGAGAGAAAGGGCGGGAGGGAGTAGGCAGGATGAACACACACACACACACACACACACACACACACACACACAGAGAGAGAGAAAGCAGGGTTTCGTGAAATGGATATTATTGTATCAAATGTTATGTGTAACAGTTATATCATGATGTGACCAAAGCCATTTATGTCCCTACATGTAACAGGATAGATAAAGAAGGCATCGCACAATTTTGATAATCATTCCACTTCGGGCTGTGCGGATGACTGCGATTTGTCTAAATGCTTAAGGAGCCTTTACCGGCAAGATTAGAAATTGGTCACGGTGAGCACAGCATGCCCTGTAGACATTTTTTAAAAATATGAGTGCGAGAGTGCTGCATTGCAATAACTAGCAGTGCTTGAGTTTAATGCGACAGGAGTGCTGCTAGATGGGAGGCAGTAATGTAAATTATTTGACATTATTATATTGCAGAAGGCAATTATCACACTCATGATTAGTCTGTGATTTTACCAGATCTTACTTACTCAACACACACACACTGCAGAGTTCAAAGGCTAGTAGCATGAGTGTGACAGCTTGTTTTCACATGTGGTGCTCAGGAGAGTGGGGGAAGTTGGAACTTTTGCCCTCCCCTCTTTGGTCAACCCTGCCCTGTTCAGCAGAAGGTCGAACTGGCTGTACAATAACTGCTCATCATACGTTTGTTCCTCTGCAATCAGCCTTAATGAAATTTTTGCTTGGCTGCCCTCTGTGTCCCATCAAAGTGGTGGCTTAACCGTGCTTTGCACTTTCAAGCTCAGTATTTACTACATTTCTCTTTGCTAGATTTGAGGTTAATTTTTCCTTGCTTTGACCTTTTTTGTCAGTCGGTGCTGATGAAGAATAAACTGGTTCTAACAATGTGACCCGTCATCAGAATGTTTTTTATTTCATATACGTTTTACCAACTAGGAATCTTGCTTTTTTTGATGAGCCTTGTCATGACCATGAAATTTTAGATGCCATATGTCATTTGTTCATTCTAAGTGAACACCTAAAGCTGCTAAATTGTCTTATCTTTATTCAGTAGCTGCGCTATCTGGCTTGCATTACCATAACAAACTCCCTGCAAAGTTAGATATATGAAAAAAAAATAAATCTTGTATACCGAATGCATTTAGTGATCATGTAATAGTGACTTTATCATCACCTGGAATAGTGAAAAATCTGCCCCTTCATGGTTTGATGAGTACGTGGAGGAGAATTTTTGTTGCTTCTTTAAGACTCATGATGTATCTGAATGAGTAACTGAATGTGTTTACCTCTTGAATCTTTTTACCTCTTATTTACTTCAGCCTACCTGATTAATGCACTCACGATCTGTTTATGTAAATTAATGTTGATACGATTTATTTCTTTTCTAAGGTTATGTAAGAGGGTGAAGAGCCCTGCAGTGTTGTCTACAAGGCGTTGTCAGGTGTAGAGCACTTGACCAGATGGTGGAAACATGATCTCCCTTTGTTTTGAGCTAATGGCTATAGAACCCTATCTTATCAAAGTGCCCTTCCGGTTCTGAAATGCTCAAGGTGTTAAAATAAGGAGACACTATTGTGTTCAACTTGCCAGCATTCATAAAGAAACTTTCTTTAAATAAATCAGACTGTTCAACTAGATCGGGCTTGATTCATTTCTTTAAATTTAATTTTTTTAAATTAGCAAAAACAGGATTATATGCTGTGGCCAGCATTTTGGTCTCCCATTAAAGTAAAACTCCACTGCTTTTTTAATTCATTGTATGATTTCATTGTTGAAATGTAAATTGAGACATGAGGCATTGTACAGATATGTTTTATTTATTGTGAAAAAACATTTTATATGTAGTGCTGGTAATTGCAAAATAATGGAAAATCTGAAAATAGTTTTATTTGGGTACTACTTTGCCTGATAACACCCTACATGGATCCCTCTGACATGAGTGGATTAAAAATATCTAGGTACTGTTACTAACATTGTCTCAGAAAGCAGACGGCATGATTATAACAATTTAATGTAGCCTTCTCTGATATAACTTACAGAGGCACTTCAGCACTTCATTCTGGTCACCCCTACAGTGAACAGTTCTGACTTGGTAAGGCTGTCTAGAATTTTTATAGTGTAAACCCTAAATATGCTCCCAAAACACTTTTAATTTCATTTTAAACTCAGCTTGATATATTACCCTTAAAGAAAATGTAAAGGTAAACCCGTATCCGTACTGTACAATTTACACTGAACTGCTGTCTCTCACAGTGCTAGAATGTAAATACTGACGTTACCCCTGTATAGACTGTACAGTAATTCATGCACGGTGTTTTCTTTGTTATGCGCTGCTGTTTTTTTTGGTATAAGCAGGGTAAATACAGTAATAAATTCATTTTATTTACTGTAATGAAAATACAGGGCTTTAAGAAGAACAAAATGAAAAACACAAGAACACTCCAGACGCTCTGTGGAGGGAAATTCTGGACTGCAGCTGTGTCGAAGGGCAGCAGCCAATCAGCAGCAAGGAGAAATAAATAACGTTCTCAGTACAGCGGTAATTCACCATCCCAAGACGCGCTTTCTTCGTGTTCTCTGGACAGTACCAAAAATGTTATACTATTAAAAAAAAAATTTAGCTGAATTTACAAAATTAGCAAATTATATTTTTCTTGATATTTTAGTGCTAAATTGCATGAAAAATTATATTTGGGCACAAAATAAGCTGTGACGTCCGGACCTCGTCCGCCACGCCACCTCACCGTCATTCTGCATTGTTGGTTTGGGCACGAAGCCTAGCAACCCAACACAAGGACGAAGGGGCGTGGTGGACCAGGCCCGGACATCACAAAAGCAAAAAAATGCAGAGGATATGTACAGTTTCCGCGTTAGTGTGGGGTTTCCGCGAACAATTATTAGTTTGGTTCTCAGAAAAAATCCGCGATGGACTGAAACCGTGTCTACTATCGTATTTGCGACTGCCATTTAATTACTCTGCTATGAGAACACAGTATCTGACACAAAACTGTGCTGCACTGTACTCTGTCTTCTCCTGTAATATTGCTCACTCTTGTTTGTTTTAAACTTTCTAGGCTTTTTTACACTGTGTTGTCCTGTTTGCACTTTGTGTAGTCTTGTGTTGTGTTGTCTTGTGTGACACCATGGTCTTGGTGGAACACTTATGGCAGTTTTCCACTGGGACAAGGAATCGCACCGTACCGCGAAAAGTAGACTTCAGCCGAGCTGATTGCCTCACTGCTTTCTGATTTGGTCAAAATGTCATCACAAAATAGAAAGAGGTCATTATTTTTATTTATTTATTTATTTTTTACTGTCTGTGCCAACAATGGAGATGCAAACTAAGAACTGGGAAGCTGACGAAGTACAGGCACATCTATCTGTTTGTGCTGAAGATACATTTCAGTGGATGTTTTCTATGACTATAACAAATCTATCTTTAATGCTGTGAGAAATGTGAAGTGGTACCAGGCTGTCGCTAACAAGTTAGCTGTGTTAGGTTTTAATCACACAGCTAAGGAATGCTGAGGAAAAAATAAAAAACTCAAACGATACTATAAATAATAAAAGATCACAATATCAAAAGCAGCTCTAAAAGATGTTTCAGCTGGTTTGACTCCATGGACGTGGTTTTGGGATGACAGCCAGCCATAAACTGTGTGGAAAGACTTGTGTGGCTGATGCGTCAGAAACACCATTACTGGACTGAGATACACTGCAAAACCAAAGTGTGCTGCAAGTTCCATGCCATTGCAGTGTGGTTTAGGTACAGCATGGTTCCTGCATACCTATGGAGAAATACCTTTATTTTGTTTCACTGTGTACTGGTATATGTTTGAAATTGCAATAAAAAGCAACTTGACTTGTACATTTCCCATCAAAGCACTCTGAGAAAGTTTGAAAAATTGGTAGAATGTTCATTTCTAATGGGATTTTGGTGATGCATACATATATAGTGAACCCCTAATAGCAGTTTCTCTTTCAGCTTCGATGATTGGGTGAAGACAGAAGGCCGTGCAGATTTCATCAAAAGAAAACTGCTGTGCTAGTCATTGTGTTGATTGGATGCTTATTTGTTTCAAAAAGAGACCCACTGGTGCCACTTTACCTACTGTAAAGGCCTCGATGAGTGGCAGGTAGACATAAATGAATGTGACCGAACTGGTAATCAAAAATGTTTTGACCGATTGCAATTCCGT
The DNA here is from genome assembly GCA_037577275.1 of Bryconaethiops microstoma. Lineage (NCBI taxonomy): Eukaryota > Metazoa > Chordata > Actinopteri > Characiformes > Alestidae > Bryconaethiops > Bryconaethiops microstoma. The sequence goes on from JBBJLS010041683.1 coordinate 11,878, forward strand.
TTGATGTTATTCCACCAGAACATATGATTTATATATTACCAGGACCGTGGAATGAAGTACCTGGGATTGATGCTTAATGCAAATTTCTGAGTAAATCTGCTTAGTAGACGTGCTGTTCCATGGACCACATTAGTTGTGGCCACTTGCAAGTGTTTAATTGCAGCAACAAAGATGCAACCTAGTGATAGTGCAGCTCTAGTCCCAGCAGCCTCCTAGATGGATATGCATTCTGAAAGGGGTTCCTCCATCCACTGTATCTTACATAACACATATAATCTATCTTTTTGGTGGCCCTGATGTCCTTGTCACTGCTGCTGAGATGGTCGCTAATCTGTAGATGATAAAATACTATTTGTAAATGTTCTTGCCTGCATTTGTGCTCATTTACTGCAACTGACAGACATAAGCAGTCTGTAGGTATGCCAGTGATGTGTTTTTTAGGTTGTGTAACCACTTTAGTGTGCATGTTTGTGATCATGTGGTGAAGATATTGTCAGTGGATTTTTGTGATTTTTCTAAATGGAGTTATGTCATAATGTCCATGTTATGTAATATGTCCTGTACATGTAACACTAAAGTGCACCATCCTTAAAGATGATGTACGGGAAGCATAAAACAGCTCAGAATAAGCTGATATTTCATTTTCAAGCCCAGAAACATCATTGCACGACATTTTGTCCCTAAAGTGTGTCAGAGCTGAACTAGGCAAGCATTGCTTTTTAATGGCTACCATATGTTAACTCCCTCTGAGCTTCCAAATTAATACATCAGAGCACATGAGCCGAGTCAAACTGCCTCTCAGCATGAATTAGCACACGAGCAGCATGTACATCAGTAAATGACATGATAAGTCATTGTGTTGGACACAGTAAAACCGAATAACCAATGAAAGGATTCACTTTTCAAGTGGTAAATCAGCACTGGGATTGATAAAGAATCACCCCTCAGAACTGGGGGAACCCAACAGCATGCTAAATGCACTGTATATGTGTTTTTGGTACAAATGGCACTAATTTTGCTTTCAAAGACAACATGGAAAACATTCTCCATCTCTTACTTTACTCTTACACCCAGTAAAGTGGAGTAAATCGAATTTCTCTCAAGTGCTCCTTTTTAGGATTAAGTATTTGAGTAGTTAAGGAGCTGTTTGCTGAAGCGTCGCAGCTCTGTCTGTAATAAATGATCCTCCAGTTTCTGAGGGCTCTTTTTGCATTTTGACAAATGATATTTTGGTCCTGAGATGCACCTCCTAACTCAGTCCCTCTAATGATGCTGCTGTTATATAAGGCCTCCGCAGTAATACTGACACCTCCTGGGAGTCGGGCATGCTTACAGCCTCCACACCACCATTTTTTTGCCGAGGAGGAACAACACAAAAGAAATGCCCATGGTACAATGAGCTAGATACATTCAGGCATGACTGGATGCAAATAAACATTTATTCATTTTAACATCCTTGCGGACAACTCTAATTGTGTTGCATAATCGTATAGGTACACACCCCAACATCATTTTGTGTGTGTACTCTTTTGGCTGCAATAACAGAGATACATGGATGCAGTAGTCCACTGCTGTCGTTCTTGTAATTGAGTCGTATAAAGAGGGACAATCATAGCGGTCGGTGCTTGATTTTCCTTCCCTTTTCTATTTCATTCTTTTACTCTTCCCAAATACTCCCAAACATAGTGATAGTGAACAGAAAATATATAGCATGTGTATTTCAGGGGGACTGCAGGATTATTAGAGACACTAAGATTGTGTGTGTGTGTGTGTGTGTATGTGTGTGTGTATAAATGATGTGTTTATATGGGAGTAAAGTGTTGGTATCAAGTAGCCATTCTGCTTCATCCCCATTCCTGCACATTCACAGCATTGTGACACAAAGATGGACTACCACTGCTGTGTTTCCTTAAACAGACTGAAAGAGATCCCCCTGCTGTGTGTGTGTGTGTGTGTGTGTGTGTGTGTGTGTGTGTGTGTGTGTGTGTGTGTGTGTGTGTGTGTGTG
>JBBJLS010041703.1:0-13883 GCA_037577275.1 Bryconaethiops microstoma
ATTTCTACATTATTTTTGTATATGACAAGACTTTTGTCCAGGCAAAATTGGACCTTTCTGTCCTAATTAAATGATACTTTATTTTGCAAAACTTTATTTTGGTATAACAAGCATAATCTAGACGGCTTTACCTTTCTTATAAGCCGTTTCTGATTCCAACTGATTAACTACAAGTCAAGTTATTATATGCTGTTTTTACAACTCGTTTAAGTGAAGACTTTTGTCAGGCACTGTATTTGGTTTTCAGTATGTGCTTTTAACAACAATTTGGAAAAACAAATCGTTATTTAGGTGAATTCTGCTCTTCACATCAAGAGACATTCTGAAGTACACAGTTGAACACTGAAGTAGAACATACATATATAAAAAAACAAAAAAACAAAACAAAACCAAGCTGCCCCCAACTTTTGACAGGAAGTATATTCTTTTAAACATGATTAAAAGATAAAAAGGGATCGTACAGTAGCCAGGCAGTGGCACATGTTGGCATAGGCCACAGAAAAGCTGGGCTCGTCAATGGCCTTCTCAAACACCAAGTCTATGACCCCTTTAAGCCGCTCCTCTGTGTTGATGGTGAGGTCCGTCACCTGCTTCATCAACGGAGTGAACATCTGCGGAGTAAGTTTGTTCAGGATGCTCCGAACCTTCCGCAAAAGGTCCTGAACAATGAAACACGAAAACAGACAAATAACATCAGCAAATACAACATTTACGAGCATAACAATCTCCAGAACTCTACACTTGGTACACACACACACAGACACACAGACACACACACACACACACACACACACAGACACACAGACACACACAGACACACCCCATAATGATAAATGTCTCCCGTTTTCCAATTTGGCCTTTGTGTATATAAAAAAGCCAGAAGCAAACAAAGAGCTTCCATGCCAGCAACAAGAACAAGTAAATCCTCTGATGTGCAGTGTGAGACACTTCAGCTTTTGAGTGAAAAATAATTAAGAAAAATGGGAGCAAGCCAGTATTTTATGTCTTTATCTTAGGCAGTCTTAGAACCACCAATAATAAAACCATGAAGTCATTTGAAATGAATTATTAGTAGTAGCTCATTGCAAACATAAATGTATCCACTCCACATTTCGGATTGTGAGTATAAGGGAAGAAAACCCATCTTTTGCATGTTTAACAGGGTTTTGTCATCACTTGACAGAAACAGAAAAAGCTTGAAGGCCAATACAGTAGGCAATCATGTAACTGTATAATTAACATATAAAAACAAAACAAATAATTTCAGTTTTTAAGGATAAATCCCAGAGGTGAAGTACACTAAACAAAGGCAAATTACTGTGATCTGTATATCAGTTTTTCCTTGTTTTCCTTTGCTGGAACTATATGGATACACTTCTAGTTCTACCAGCTTGTTTTAGAGCCTAAATACTTTCACAGGAATAATGTAAAACTGAAGTTGGTTAAACTTGATTCACACTAAAGCTACACTATATGCTGACTGTGTTAATGATGAATACGCGGACCTTCCATGCATATTTAGTATAATTATTGAGCAAAAGGATGATAATTGGCTAAAGGCTATAGGTTACAGAATCAGAAGTGCTCTTTGTGTACATGTTTTAAGGTTAATCTTTGAAACCATTATGAAATATGTTTTACACTGAGTGTATACCTGAGTTTTCACCGCCTCTGCGTCTTCTGTGACTGCCTCTCTCTTCAAGCCAGGTTTCCATGCATTTTCAGCCTTTTTCAGCTGCACATCATTGTTCACCGAGACGTTCATGATGATCTTCCTTGGCGGTGGCCTCCGAGCACCGAGGGTAAGGAGCTAAGAATACACAGTTATGTTACTTTATTATGACAGTTTATCATTGTTTTTCATTGTGTGAAAACTTTATGATGAATTGACCAATAGGAATGATCCAAAATTACTTGGAGATGGCAAAGTATAGGCAATATGAAGATATTAATCCTGATAATCAACATCGCAATATGGTTGTCTAGGCATAATGAGGATATCATTAGGGGGATTAGTGTTAACAACATTTTAATCCTTTTCTTTTTTTACTATAATTTTCCTTTCATGGTTACTTTTCAATAAACATTACATGGAAAATTTCAAATGAGATGAAAGTGTCCAGACATTTCACAAGCAGCATCTGTGTGTGTATCACTCACGGCTCCTCGTGCTCCTGGTAACTGCCTGGTAAAATCAGCAAAAGCTGGGGTGAAGTCCGGTCCTCGGCAGATGAGCCGGGGGTCCACCATCCTTAACAACGGCACCTTGGTTTGGTTAATCTGGGAAAAAAAAAAAAGATAAAATCACAATGCACTACCATGAGTTCACCAGCAGGGTGCAGACTGCGCTCCAGCTGAGAACCTTCAAATATGAATGAAGCAAGAAGATTCCTCTGCATCCCCTACTCTGAACAGAATATCTTCACTGAGATAAAAGTAGGGCTGTCTATATTAGGTTAATACTCATGCAATAAATTATTAGTATAACATATTGACAATTAATTGAGTAATCCGAGCCCAAAATAACAAACTGGCAGATTCCAGAGCACCTCACTGGATGAATGACTTTAAACGCACTTCATAAAAAAAACTGTTTTAAAACAGGCCTTTTCTTACTGCATGGGAGCAGTTCTCCAACTGAAATTTTGTAATATCATGCAAATTGAAAACGAATCAATATTCAATAAAGAAACTAAATGAATCAAAAATTTACAACATTTTTTTTTCTCTGGATAGATGGACAGACCGAACAAATGGATACTGAGCACCTCTAACACTGGTTCATACGACTTTCAATACTAAAAGTGAAAAAAAATCAAAACACATAAAAGTGCTTGAATCAGTTGTCACGGGTAGAAGTAGGACTAATTGGTCATTTAATGGCTGCTTTAAGAATAAAACATACATAAACAAAAGAAAAAACATAAAAGACAAAAGACAATTAAGTGCTTTAATATTCACGTATAAATGGCAATGAATGTACACAAATAAAACAAACAAACAAACAAAAAAAAGCACAAACAACTTGATTTAATATCTATGTATGAAGGGCAGTGACTGCAGGGATAGGGATAATTACAGCATGTAAAAACTGAGTTATAGAAAAAAAAATCTCATGAAAGAATAAAATAGTTCATCGTCTAATATTATTCTTAGTAAGTACTAAAAAATTGATTGAATACTGAAATTGTTAATTCATCCAGTCCATACTGTCTAAATATAAACACTAAGCTGCCGAAGCACATTACATTAATTGTTTTCATGGCACACCTCCACACTTATAGATTATAAGGACTGTTTCAGCCTGGACTGCTTTTTAAATGAGGCAAAACACAGGCCAGCCAATAAGAAGAGAGCTTATTCACATACCAGTCTTAAAGACACAGTAACAAAAACAATCTGTTTTAACATAAGGGACAAAGATTTAGTGGATCCCATGTTGGGGAAAAAAAAAACCCCAAAACAAGATAAATGCAATACGGTCCTTTCATAAAACCACAAATGTTCTTTGTGGTTCTGGGTACCGTTCACAAAGACCCACTTTGTGTGTTGATTTCGTATCAAAAGCACCACATTTAACAAATTATGCTTCATTCACCATGTGACTGAGGCCGCTCAGAAAGTAAAAAACAGATGGCAGCAAGCAAACATGCAAATGCATGTTTAAAACTAACAACTAAATCTGAAGTGTAAAGAACTGAATGCGTGAGACATGAACGGACTTCAGCAGGTCAGAGACTCCGTCCAAACTGACATTTCACTTTTAGCACAATACTGTGCCTTAAAACAGAAATAAAAATGGATTTGCTCAGTTTCCCCTTATTTCAAAGCAGCTGATCCACCAAGGCATGTCTGGTGTCAAGTTCTTTAGTTTCAGAGCCATTTCTCATGATATTTTATTAGAAGTTTATATCCCACCAATTAGTAAAGTGCAAACAGATTCCCTAAATAATTACGCCTTGTGAGGTTTTAATGTAAATTGCCCAAATTAGATTTTTTAGCTGAATTATCACTTTATCTGGAGAATCCAGGGTAGATTAGGGTGTGAAATTGTGGATCTAATGCGGGCAGGACGTATTTTCCCGCCTGTCTTTCTGCTAAATTGAGCTCACTGCCAAGTGTGACATAACCGTAATACAATTTTAATGGGAACAGGATGTCTGAAGGCTCGGAGCAGAGAATTGCCCAGCGAAGACAGACATGAGCTACGGCTCGCTCTTGGTGGGCTGATTTTCCACCCAGGAGACAAGAGGGAAGCAGTATACCGGTTTTACTGATCATATGGCCATAATTATGTTCCGGGCATATCTTTTTCCACGCAGTACCAGTCAAAAGTTTGCACCCACCTGATTGAAAGTGTTTCATAATCTTAGGATAGAATCTCAATGCTTAAGTAATTTATTTTTAAGCCAATCTATGATATTGATGGCTATATACACACACCGATCAGACATAACATTAAAACTACCTGCCTAATACTGTGGAAGTCCACTTTGTGCTACCAAATGCAGAGAAAGAGCCCAGGTCAACAGGGGTCAGCATGGGCACTATACCTGCTTTTTATAGCCAGCACTCACTTTTTCAGCTATTTGTGATGCAGCAGCTTGTCGGTGGGATCAGATAAGACGAGCAAGCCTTGTACACCAATGAGCTTGGACCCTGTCGCCAGATGCTTTGACCCATTTGTCTAGCCATCACAGTTTTATGCATGTAAAAGTCTCAGATCCTTACACTTACCTGTTTTTCTTGCTTCCAACACATCTTCAAGAACTGACTGATATCATTTTGGAGGATTTGCGTTCGGTTTTGTCAAAGACACTGATTTTTTCCCCTCTACTTTTAAATGCAGAGCAACAGCAAGTTTTCATCTGCAATCATCCCAAATATTATGTTAAAAAGTTGTATGGTTAGACGTGCGTTCTCATTAATATTTTGATGAGAATATATTAATATCTCTCTCTCTCTCATAATCTGGAAAGCTATGAACTAGTAAAGTGCTCTGTGTTTTTAAGGCGCAAGGGTCATAAAAAAGCAAGACAACACACACACCACACTCAGCCACACGCACACATTCAGCCACACACATTCAGCCACACACACTCAGCCACACACACTCAGCCACACACACTCAGCCACACACACTCAGCCACACACACTCAGACACACACACACAGACACACACACACAGACACACACACACAGCCACAGACACTTCAGATGTCTTATTGGTATTGCCTGTATCACTCAATTCATTATGTCAGTGACTCTCACAAAACAAGATTACAAGACAGAAAAAAATGTCAATCATAACCGACCAAACCTGTTCGCTATATTTAAATGGGAAAGCTCATCTTAAAGTTGATCATTTTAAACACCCTTCTGCAATTTGCATAATCTGGAGTCTCCTCAGTAATAGTAGCCTTTTTTTAAATCCACTTCATGCTAATGGAATAACAAAACCTACTAACAGACACAGCTGTGACGGCATGATACTTTATCCCAGACCCACTGGGCAACAAATCCTGAAATTACAAAACAAAAACTAATCTCACTTTAACGGAGCTTAAAATCTTTCCAAGTGAATACTTGACCACTTAATAATCGGTGGTTTGATAAGAGGGACCCACCTTGTCCAGAACGACATCGCTGATCGGTGGTAAACCCTCTGGCTTCTGCACACAAGCTGGCATGAACTGGAAACCCAACAGGAATTCCCGGTCATACTGTCGTTTACCATTGGATTGTTCAAGCACTGAAACAAAAACAAAAATACACAAAAAAAGGAGTGAGGAAGAGGGACACTGCACTTCCACAGTTTCCAGCAGTGTCTTAATGGTAAATCACAGGATATAAGAAAAGCATTTTATCACATTTTCACTCCAATTCTATTGAATGTGTGGGCTTTAATGTTTCGATCCATACCGCATGTGCTTGGGAGTGGAAGAGGGGATATTTTATTTTAAATTTAATTTGAAATTGAAGTTTGAGAAAGACGGTGTCTTGCTTTGTGGAAAGAAAAAACACTGACATGAAAGGTGGACAAATCATTATGTAACTAAGATCAGATGCAAAATGGTGACCAGACGAATGTGAAAAAGTATTAATAATAAAAAAAAAAGTCTTCCTCCTCAAAGTTAAAAAAGAAAACAGCCTTTATTCTTTCACATAAAAAATACTTTGAAAACAATGACAAACGAACCCGTAGGTCAGAAAAATGAGCCCATAGAAAAGATCAATTTTACTCTGTCTGGGAAAGTGTCTCAAGCTGGAAACAGGTGGCTGCGTCCAATTAAAACTGAACATTTTATCTGACTGGATCTGCCAGCTACCATCGCTCTCTTCTTTTCACTTGTCCCAATTCACAAGAAAATATGAACTTTTATGATGATCTTAGGTTCCTTTGCTGCCACTACAATTCAAAGTTCTGTACCACTAATTATTATTATATTTTTTATCTATAGCTGCATTTAAAAGATACACACAACAAATGAAAGCTAACCCTTCAAATGCTTCTGTGTATCCTTAACAATATAACATGTTCTTATTGGGATACTACAACAGTTAAAACTTTTTATTTTAAAGTATCCAAATACCTTCTTGTATGAGTGAAGGTGTTCCAGTTGAACTCTTTCTCTCCTCAGTGACCCCAGTGTCCACACTCTCCGTCTCTGACAGTCCGGCTCCGTTCCTTAGTGGCTCCGGCTCCGTCTCCCCGTTCTCCTCTGGAACAGGAGGGTTCTCTTCCAGCTCCTTTTCCAGAACGGAGCCGTTTGTGGTCTCTGGCAGAGATGCCTCGTCTCCAGCAGAGTCATCCATACTGGGCCCTTTCTGGACAGGTAATGAGGTGAAAAGAAAGAGGCTTACGCATCAGTTGAGAGGAACCAGACATGATTTTTGGTGAAACATCAAATTTATGGCACTCTCAAACTGACCCCAAACACAATAAGCCAGAACATGTTTTGTGTCCGAGTTTGCTGCTTTAGTTTTACGCTGGACTGAGAAGTAACAGAAGTTTTTACCCTATAATCCTGGAGTCCTGCCGGTCATCAGACCCTGGCTTGTTTCACATATCTTGTCAGGAAAATATCAAAATAACATAACCAGCCACAGACTGCTGTTTTTGTGTGATTTGTAAAGCAGGTTAAAACTGTTTTCACTCTAACAAATTCAAATGTAAAACATCTAACACTGCTAGTGTTTGTTATTATTTAATTTAATGCATTTCCTGTTAATGTTGCTTTTTCAGCCCTTCTTGAGCTTTTCTTGTAACATTTTTGGTAGCTTTTTCCTATTGTACTGTAATGTACTGTCATGTACAGATAAAAAAGGGTCGTGGCCTGGACCCAACTGAACCATAGTTTGCTAGGTTTGCAGTGTCAAAAAACGTGTTTTTAGATGATTAGCTGTTTTACTTGACCAACTATAAGAAACTGCGTCAGACTATTGTCATCCCTTAAACAACATTAAAAAAAAAACAAAGAAGGCATAAAAAATGAAGCGGTGTCCGAATAGCGCGTGGGCAGAAGTATCTGATTGTGTTTTGTCCAAAGAAGAAATCAAGTTAACTTAAAGAAGTGCATAAAAATGCAGAAATATATTAATTCTTTATTACCAGTAAAATTCACAACAGTACAGTAGCACTGAAAATAACCTATTGATAGATTTTTCTCCACATGCACAGGCATCTACAAACCAAGCAAAGTGAAATACGCGGCCTACGTCAATGATGACAAAAGGATGTAGGTGTGTTACGCAAAGTGCAATGTGTGCAATGTGAAACTATAACGAACCAGATCAAATCTATACAGCATAACAAATACATGAACCTTGTACACACACATATATATACACACACACACACACACACACACACCTCGTTCTCTGTCTGGAGAGGCTCCACATTTACACACTCTTCATTTGGTCTTTTCAAGCCCTTTGGTGCGTCGGAAGCAGCTTGTGCTAACAGAGAGGAATTAATATGGTTAGTCAGTGTTTATCTAATCTGAAAACTACACAGAAAAACAAATTGTGTGTGGCCACTGTGTGTGGAACCAACTAGGCCAATGTGTGTAGAACACAAACTCCTTTTCTGACTCGATACAAACTAAGACCCCACTAATATATCATTGACTTTGTATCATTTTTGTCTTTAGAAAGCTATAAAGACATACAACATGAACGGAACTACATGAACTGTACCTGTTGCCATCACATTTCTGGAATTATCCTGACTCTGTGCATCTGAATGGCCATCAGCCTCCTGCACTGCTGCCTCAGCTTTTAGGTGGACATTATTGGTGTCTGAGGTTTGGCTTATTTCGTTGATTTCACTGGAAGCGGACTGAAGCTGAGCGGCCGGTAGATCAGTCGTGGTGATGCTAGAGGTGGCTGAAGTCTGGGCACCATGGCTAAATGGTGGTGAGGGACTTTCACTCTGGAGATGTTCTCTTAAAGCTGGAGCTTCCTTTTGAGGTTCTTCTTGGAGAACTGGGCTCTCGGCTGAAAACTGAGGGTTTGGCAGAGAATCAGAAAGGATCTCCTGAGATGATAATTCTGTTTCACAGCTGGGAGAAGGTGCTGGAGATTCAGCTAAACCGTTAACCGCTTTTAAAGGAGGTGAAGGAGAGGCAGACGGACTTGGAGAAACCTCTGGAAGAGGGCTTTCTGTATCAGGGTAAGAAGTTTGGGCTAGAACAGCAGGAACTGGAGAAGCCGAGTGAAGTTCCTCTTTATGTTCTCCTGCAGCAGAAGGGTTGCAGGTGCTGAGAGTTAGAGGAACACTAGGGGGTGCTGGAGATGGCTCCGGCTCCACGAGCGAAGGAGAAGAAGAGTCCGATGATGGAAGACTTGGGGCTTCTCTCCTTTCTGGGGAGGATTCAGAAGGCCTAAGTCCAGGAGATGAAGGTGTCTGGGGGCTGGAATCCATTCTAGGCTTGTCTTCTAACACAGAAAAAAAAAAAGAAAAAAAAGTTGTAGATTCAGCAACAGATATTAGGCAGTTCTGTCTCTACCTGCATTTGTTTCTGTAATTCATTTTACTAATATGTCTATGTTATTTTGCTTAATATTATTACTGATTATTATTCTTTCTAGTTGAGGCTTCTAAGAGTAATGTCTGGTTTCTCCTTTGTGCCTTTCTGCTTATGCTATCTCATCAAAAGGTTTTATTCTTGATGTGGTTAAATCTGACATGCAGCCATCTGATCTATGAGAATAAACAGACCGAGAGAGAGTAGCTTACCCAAGGCAGGTTTGCTGTCTGTAGACACAGGGCTGAGTCTGTATGGAGGGTCCATGTTGTAGGCTACCTGCTCTGGAGTATGACTGGCACTCCGCTGTGGACACAGAAGAGGAATAATGCATCGCTGGACCTTTAAACAGGTTTTTATGAAGATTATATGGAGATCCCACAGATTCATCAATACTGGCCACGATTCCACTAATAAAGCATCAATATTTATACACTATTGTATATATTGTGAGGATTTTATTCTGGCCAAAAATGTAGTGCAAACACTATTATCAACTCCAACATTCCAAAATCGATCCAATTTCTACACCTCAAGAGTGTTGGTGTTTGATCCTACCTGAGGTGGGGTGGGGGTGGAGGAAGTGTGACCCACAGGGGGTGTGGGATTCCTGCTCCCAGACATGATCTCCTCTGTTATGTCTTTTCCTCCCTGGTTAGGATCCCGGATCCGGATCTTTGGGGACAAAGAGGCAAAAAGCACAAAGGGCACTCACCAACACAGCTGAATTTAGAAACACACTGCATTTAGTCTTGCAAGGCAAATCTCCAGAGAGCCTCGGAAGATTCTATGTCCAGCAGAACGGCCCTTTTCAGACATGCCATGACATGCTTAAGGGCTATTTAGAAGGGATTACTTTTATATGAGGAGGCGAAGTAATGTCATTTTGACCTTTTTAATGTTTACAATGGAGTCATTTAAGATCTTATAATATCTGGGTATAAATTACAGAGATGGGCGTGGCTACCTCGATTTACAGATTGACGTCACACTAGGGTTAAATATGCAATACATTAATCTCTTCACAAGTAAAAACACAAAATGTTCTTTTTATTTAAGACAGAGCTGTCACTATTAATTTAGGACCGGATCCTCACCATTATTAAAACTTTATCAACTGACCTAGCAATTCTATTGTCAATGAATCAATCAATCAATCAACCACACCCACCCACACCCACACACACACCCACCCACCCACACACACACCCACACACACACCCACACACACACACACACACACACCCCCACACACACCCACACACACCCACACACACACAATTTTCTTAACATACATTTGTAACTATAAACTATAAACCGACTCCATGGATTGGACTAGTTTGTCTAGGATGTCTCACACATTGTCAGTCTGACTGAGAGCCTTAAACCATTCCTGAACAATTTTTGCAGTGTGGCAGGGTGCATTATCCTGCTGAAAGAGATCACTGCCATTTAGAGAATACCACTGCCTTGAAGGGGTTTCCTTGGTCTGCAGTGTTTAGGTAGGTGGTTCAATGTCTAAGCAACATTCCCATAGATCCAAAGAGACCTTTGAGACCTTTCTGTCACAGCCAGCATGAACATTTGTCAACAGTAGCTCTTCTGTAAGGTCAGACCCGACAGGCTAGCCTTTGCTCCCCATGTGCTTCAATGAACCTGGGCACCCATCATCCTACACCTGGTTCACCTCAATGTCAGTGTTATTCTTTTCATACCAAATATCCAGCTGTCAGAATGTAGGTTACACCGTGAACAACAGAGTTTTACTGGATACTTGTTGGATGTGTAATACAAAAGGAAAAACCTAGCAAACTCACTCAGGTCTGCCCTGCCAATAAATCTCATTAATCAACATCTATGGTGTTTATTATTTTTAGGTAAAACTTTTAGGCAATGTCTCTTCCAGTGAAATGTGGCTCGATATCATGCTTTCTGTAAGGTGAAAATAACAGCACTTCACCTTTACTAAAGTTTAATTGTAGAAGTTAATCCAGTAGTGCCAGCTTGGATCAAGAAAAGAGTCTGACTGACTCTGACCACAGTATTACATTATTAAATCCAAGCAGGATTCACTTACTATTGGCCAATTTAAATTATGATTTATTACTGTTCCTATATGAAAACATTTATTGCTGATTTTCACACAATTTGAAGGTTTTAGTCACAAAGGCAGCTTAAAGCACTGGTTTCACCAAAAATGTTCTCCAAATGCAGCCGATCAGCCTAGACATGCTTGGGGTCTGAAGTTTGTTTCTTTTACACTTGAGTCAAATTGTGTTAAATTGCTCAATAATCTCAAACAATCTCCACATAAGTGAAAATATATCTTTGCCATATGGCCTTATGTGGTGGACTCACTGACTTCATCTCACGCTGGGCTGGCGGAGGCTGCTGTGGCACTGTAGGCACTATGATGGGGGCAGAGGACTGGTACACCATCTGTCCCGGAAAATATGCTGGACCAGCAGCGGCTGCAGCTGAGAAAGACACAGAAAAATTTTATAGATGTGTGATTCTTCATGTTCTCAGATGAATTCTGACTAATGGTCTAAACATTTGATTTAAATCTCTCTACAAAACTGCACCTAAAACTGACAAAGCTTCCTGAATCTGAATTCGAGAAAAATGCATCTGAGTCTAGTGCACAAATGTGTGTGAGAGAGAGAGAGAGAGAGAGGGAGAGAGGGAGTGTGAGAACGAGAGAGTGTGTGACAGAGAGCGAGAGAGCTAGAAGTAGGCACACCTCACAGATACCTGCTCATATTCACTGTTCAATCATCAACACTCTCTGGAGGTTACTGATTGGTGGTCACTACTGATTGTTACGTCAGTGTTGTTGACTGAATCCAGACAAGCCGCCCGGCATTTTTAAAGTACCGCAGGATACTACTTTCTCTGCCTCAGCTTTTTGACAGTGAGTGTTAGCATCGGGAAACTTACTAATTATGGCAGAACGGAAGGCTGTGCCTTGGTCGAATGAAGAGGTCAGCACATTTCTGTCATTAATTGCGGATGACAAGATTCAAAGGGAGCTAGATGGGGCAACCAGGAATGAGAGTTTTCCAAGAGGTCTCTCATCTCATAGCTTCTTTCGGCTATGAAAGAACGTTTCAACAATGTCGAGATAAATTAAAAAAAATAAAAAGCAACTACAGGTCTATCAAGGACCACAACGGCCGGAGTAGGTCAAATAGGAAGAACTGGAGGTTGTTTGACCAAATGGACAGCATTTACGGGCATAGACCTGCTAACAGCGGAAGAGAGGGCGGCCTCAACTCAGCTACAAGGATGCTGGAGTCCCTGATGGAGGATGGTAAGTTTTTTTTGTTGTTGTCTTTTTGTCTTATTTTCAGCGTAAAACATATAGTTGTAGTAATGGATGTTTTTTTATTTTTATCCACTTGGTTATTATAATAACATTGATCTGTTCGCCTCAGCTCTGACAAGAGTGAATGTCCACACACTCTCATGACCCCCACCCCTTATCAAGCACTGTCAGCTGTCAATCGACTTCTGAGCATATTTTCCTACCGCTGACGAGCTAAAGATTTGAAGTCTGCTTTTGTTAGCGTAGCCAGGGCTAGTCGGTCGGTTTTGGTCTAAACGTTAACGTTAACTCTAGAAACCATACCACTATCTCCTTCTGTGTGTAAGTGTCTCATGATATGTGAGATGCTTCTCAGAATGTTTGGTCGCTATAGAAACCAGTCACATGAAGGCAATATTTTAATATTTTGCAGGGAAAAACTGTAGGTCCGATACCAAACTGAACAGAGTAGAACCGAACTAAACCGAGCTGGTACCAGTCAGTGGAGAACCCCCATAAGGTTTCACTAACATAAACAGTGAATCACGATGTTGGTGTGATCCATTTTGCACGAGTCTCTGATCAAAACAGCTAATGAGAAAAACGCAGGTAGAAAGATCAGGCAGATCAGGCAGCTATCAGACAAGTATGAGTAACTAAAACCAGTGGGCTGGGAGACACATTCAGCCTGAGGAATGCAAAGGAGTTTGTAATGCAGACTGAAGTGTGTGTACTTCAGTGTGTGTACTGACCGTAGGGTGTTGGGTATTCTCCAGGTACCGGCCCAGAGTAGAATGCTCTGCAGGTGGGGGGCAGCACGGAGTACTGCTGTGGAGGTCCGACATACTGTGCAGCATGACCATACTGAGGATAGAGAGGAGAAATTAGAGGATTAGTAAGGAATCACCTGCCCAAAACCATGTAACAGAGGGAAAAGCTTTTCTAACTAAACGTGCCATAAAGAGAGATACATGGATGAGGACAAGAGTAACACAGATGAGCAGCAAGGCTGCTTCTCAAATGGTTCCCTACTCCCCCACATAGTGCACTATGTAGGAATTACAATATAGGCTCCTGCACCCAAATAGCTGGTCTTTATGGGAAATTTTATGACTTACATAGCACACCATAGAAAAAGTAGGGAGCCATTTGAAACTCAAAGTGCATCCAAACAAATGTATTATTAACAGCTTAGTTGTTTAAGAGGGGAAAAACACAGTATGAGATTGGTATCAGTATGGACTGAGGTTACCGTATCAGTTCCAGACCTAAAAAGTGGTCTCTTGTCAGCCCTACTGTTTTCTTAAAAATAAACCTACTTAGTCTTTCAGACTACAAACTCAAAGAAAACACTCATTTGCATTTAAATATATTTTGAAATGCTAGATGTCTCTAAACTGGGCAGTGTAAGTACAACAGCAAAAAAATACTACATGACAGTAGTGTACAAGGCAGACAGCTGGACTACTATTCCTAAAGATGCTGCTGGACACTGAGTAAGTAGAGGTTACTCTCTCTTCCATACCTGCCAAAGTTCATCTGCTAGT
>JBBJLS010041714.1:0-13883 GCA_037577275.1 Bryconaethiops microstoma
GTGAGTGTGTGAGTGAGTAAATGTGTGTGTGAATGTGTGAGTGAGTAAATCTGTGAGTGAGTGAGTGAGTGAGTAAATGTGTGTGTGAATGTGTGAGTGAGTAAATCTGTGAGTGAGTGTGTGAGTGAGTAAATGTGTGTGTGAATGTGTGAGTGAGTAAATCTGTGAGTGAGTGAGTGAGTGAGTAAAGGTGTGTGTGAATGTGTGAGTGAGTAAATCTGTGAGTGAGTGAGTGAGCGAGTCATTAGGGGAGCCATCACTTTGAAATAAATCACTCTTCAGCCACACAGATTAGCATTGTTCCACCGGGCCGCTCAGATTTATTCTCAATAACCGTCCGAGCCAAAACGCATACCTGTGTCAACAGCGTGTACGTAAACAGCCTCACCTATTTGTCATTCCAGCCTTTGAATGGGGCCCTTTCTCCACGCCGCCCCTCCGAGGTATTCCCTCGCCCTGGCTCGCCGCTTCCTCCGCGCTGCTGACCGCGTGCAGGAACGTGGGTAAATAGGGGCCCGCTGTGCAGGCCCAGGTTAGCGCGGGCCGTGCCAGGTTTCGCCGGGCGGCGCGAGAGCGCGGACGCGCCTGAAAGCAGGCATTCATTCCCCCCGCGAGAAGCCTCCCCTCTCATTTGCATGCAATGGAAAGAAAATAAACACATGCACTTTTATATCTATATGTATTTATTTATTTACTGGCCTTTTTTACGGCATGTTTGAGGAGCGCTGTCCGGAAAGGAAGGTGACAGAAAAAGCTCTGTAAGTGTCGCCTTTCAGACAGAACCGTCACTTTCGCCCCATCGTTTGTTTCTTTGGACTCAAGGGTCCAAGCCATGCGAATGTACCAAATGCGTCCATGGAGGGAACAGAGAATGCACCAAACGCAGGCCTTTACCACTGTGCAGATGCCACGAGGAGCGTCCTTCAACTATCAGGGTGTAGCTGCAGTCGTGTTCATTTTGTTGGGCTTGAGGGTGAGTCATGTTGTCCAAGCCGACCGTTCAGAGTGCTTTTACCCTCTCTGTTGTACTTTCTGCCCCCCAGATTAAGTTATTCTTTCTCATTTATTGAGTGATCTGGTAGCGAGGCCACTGGCTACAGATCAGGTAAAATCAGAACAAGGAGACACGACAGGGACTATTGGGACGCAGCCACAGTCGCAAACGGGTTTCTGTTAAATATGTGGTGCTGTGATTCCACATCACAAATAAAGCAGCGCTGATCCGATAGTGTTGGACATTTTCAGATTAACAGTACTCTAGCCCAGCAGCATCGGAGGAAGGGGCACCAAGACGGACCAATCGTATTTCGGGGATGACTGAAGTTTTGACACCTTCCCTACAATAGGAAAGCAATGCGTGAGCAGAAAGACCAACGAAACCATCTGATCTAAGATTTTAACGTTTGCAAAGCTATTAGTTGTAGCAAGAACAAGTGCAATTAAATACCCACTATAAAATTGTGATACTATATAAACACTATAAAGTGCTATAAAAGGCATTGCTGTGTAACAGATTTTTGTTGAAACAGCAGTCATATGTTGCACAATAGTGAGTTTTACTAAATGAAACAATGAAAAGGTGAAATAGAGAACTGATGGATCCCAGTTTGGGAGCTTTACGTCCTGATCATAATGATCCTGATCTTGTCCTTATCTTGTCCTGACCTTAGGCAGAGCTGTGATGTAAATTTGACAAATGTGATCAAATTATATGAAAATGGACAAAAAACAATTGAATAACTGACAACATTGAATCCACACATCTGAGCTCTGCACACCAGGCTCTCTGGATTCTTCACCATTCCAGATCAGGTTCCTCCCACTCCGGACTGCTGGCTACCTGTCTAACACGCTCTCTGTTCTGCAGGATAACTGAGAGAGTGCGACCAATTGTGGATTAAAACATTTATCATTCTCCTTTTTGCTGAAAATAACTGACCAAAAAACACAACATTCTGATTTTCACTCAAATAAACCCTAAAGATGATCTTTAAAAAGATGCCGTTTGCTCTCCTCTCCTCTACTGCTCTTCTTTACAAGGTTGCAGGACTGGACAGGAGCCTCCATGTTTGTACAATGTACTGCAAAAGTAATAGTTTGGCAAAGAATTATTTATCTTAATAAAGGCAAAGAATGTAAGCAAAATCTACATAAAATCATTTTTTATATTATTGTGAAGCTTTTCTTATGTCCAACATTTCAAATATTCTTCTCTAAATCTACTAAAATAGTAGAAAAAAAGAGATGGAAATCATGTGAAGTAAGTGTTTCAAATGAGGTGTTCCAGAAGGAAAACACTTCACTGTGAACTTCAGCCAGCAGGACCATATTGATCAACTGACATCTAGTGGTCCTGACCACTAGATGTCAGTGTGTGGTAGCTTCTATAATGGGTCGGGTGTTGGGAAGTTCTTGTAAGTGTTTTCTGATGTTCTGGTGAAGTGTTTTCTGATGTTCTGGTGAAGTGTTTTCTGATGTTCTGGTGAAGCGCTATATAAATAAAATTGAATTGAAAAGTGTTTTCTGATGTTCTGGTGAAGTGTTTTCTGATGTTCTGGTGACGTGTTTTCTGATGTTCTGGTGACGTGTATTCTGATGTTCTGGTGAAGTGTTTTCTGATGTTCTGGTGAAGTGTTTTCTGATGTTCTGGTGACGTGTATTCTGATGTTCTGGTGAAGTGTTTTCTGATGCTCTGGTGAAGTGTTTTCTGATGCTCTGGTGAAGTGTTTTCTGATGTTCTGGTGAAGTGTTTTCTGATGTTCTGGTGAAGTGTTTTCTGATGTTCTGGTGAAGTGTTTTCTTGGTGATGTGGTGAGAGTGTGTACACACAGCTCAGCGCTCGTCACTGAACTTTTGTTTCTCCTTCTTTATGAGAAATATCCTGTTGTCCACCGCCCTCGTCTGCATGAGCAAAAGCTTCTTCACTGTCTCTCTCCACAGCTCAGCGCCTCTGACAGGCCTGATTTCTCTGCAGCTGCTGGTTTTCTCTGGAATGGCCGGTGAGAACAGCTGTGGTTCTGAAGCCAGGTGTGTTAAAGCCAGATGGATTGTCATCTCGCTCATGGCAACCCCTCTGAAACTCAGGAGGACCAGGAAGTTTTGCCGTCCTGGTTCCCGAGGCATCCATAGCAGAGCAGAGTTTGAGTCTCTGTTCAGTACTCTGATCAAGAGGCTTGGTTTAGATGCAGCGCCGCAGGAAAGTCCTGACTCTGATTCATTCAGACAATCGGAGAAACTCAGTCTTTATCCGAACTTCAACATCAGTAACGGGACCTCAGTTCACCCTTCCTGAGCAAAACATTTCTGACTCCTGTTCCCAGACACTGACTGACTGACTGACTGACACTGTAGTAAAAACTGACTGACTGACTGACACTGCAGTAAATACATATTGATTGATTGATTGATTCCTTGACAATGCAGTAAATACATATTGATTGATTGATTGATTCCTTGACAATGCAGTAAATGCAGGTTGATTGGCACTGCAGTAAATACAGAGTGACTGACTGATTGAATAAATGATTGATTCCCACTGCCGTAGCAACAGATTGACAGACTCACTGATTTACTGATTGATTGATTGACTGATTTGTTGACACTGCAGTAAATACAGATTGATTGATTGTTTGTTTGGTTGATTGACACTGCAATAAATAAATATTGACCCTGAAGTAAATACAGAATGATTAATTGTTTGATTAATTGATTGACACGGCAGTAAATCCAGATTGACTGACACTGAAGTAAACACATTAATTGACTGACACTCTAGTTAAAACACATTGACAGTTTGTTTGACAGATTGATCAACACTGCAGTAAATACAAATGCATTGGTTAATTGGTACTACAATAAAAACACAGTTTGATTAATTAACACCACAATAACAACTGATTCTTTGATTTATTGAATGATCAGTCATGTTTGTCTCAACAGATTCATAACCACCGCAGTAAATACAGATGGAATGGTCAATAAATCATGGTCATGTTCTTTTTGTTCTGTTCTTCACCTTCATGTCAGTGTGTGGTTGATGAAAATGTTTGGTGTCGGAACGTTTTATGGTCACTGGTTCCTGATCCATTATGCATTTTGGGTTGTCCTCCTTTGCTCTGCAGGAATTCAGCTGTCCTGGACAGTCCAGTCACTGTGGGCCGGTCATGTGCGTAAAGCTGCTTTGTGAACTAATAAAATTAATTACCCGGGCCTATCACACACACACACACACACACACACACACACACACACACACATAGTCAACTTAGTAGTAACAAACACACAGAACCAACAAACACACACAACCAACACACACACAACCAACAAACACACACAAACAACAAACACACACAACCAACACACACACAACCAACAAACACACACAACCAACACACACACAACCAACAAACACACACAACCAACAAACACACACAACCAACACACACACACAACCAACAAACACACACAACCAACACACACACAACCAACAAACACACACAACCAACAAACACACAACCAACAAACACACACAACCAACAAACACACACAACCAACACACACACACAACCAACAAACACACATTAACAGGAAACACACATTTGCTGTTTGACGCTGTAAAACAAATCTTTTCAAGACAATTACGTTAAACCTTAAAAACCAATATTAGGCTCAGAACTGATCTACAGTTCTGGGCACGTAGACCTAGACACTCATGTTTCACTAGTATGTCCTCAAAGATGGAAGTGATTCAGATGGCTGCGATGGAAATGCCGTATGGCGAGCTGAGGTAGAACCTTCAAGCTTCAAGAGCTTTATTCATGAACACCTTGCTCTCTTCATCACTGAAGCCTCGTTTTCTGTTTTTCCTTAATGAACAGCTTCATTATGTCACCAAGTCTTAGCTGGTTAGTGGGTGGAGCCACAACTTGTTTGCATAATGAGCTGTGGTCTTGATCAACCGAACATTAAATTCAGGCTTGGTGTGGTGTCTCATCGAATCTCTCTGTTGAATATTTTGCACCTGGTGGGTTTATGAAATCCCTGATGTCTTCATCACAACGTTCTCTGCTGGGGCGCGATAGTCATTCGGCTCTTTACAGCATCCATGCTGAGGCCGGCGGAGTCGGACCTGAGCCTCGCTGCCAGGGGTTTGAGCAAAAGGTGGGTGAGCCAAGCGCTGCATTATTAATCTGCATCGCCAGAGCTCAAGTTGAAGATCCGCTAATATGTTCCACTGTGATTTAGAACGCAGCAGTAAAGTGGAATGCAAATGCCCATTGAACACGTGAGGTGATTTAAAAATGTTCAAATCTGCCATAACACGCCATTGTTTGGTACCGAAGAGTCAGATGACGACAACCTAAAAATAATCGTGATTAAGCTGATTAGCTCTTACCAGGCGTTTTTCATAACAAAAGTCTTGTCGAAATCTGCATGATTAAGCTAATATCGTTAATAAACCCAAAACCACAATCCGAAAATACTGTTCTAAGCTGACTGGAGTGTTTAGATTACGGTTTTGTCCAAATCTGCATAATAATATTGATTATGTTTGCCCGGAGAGCGATTAAAAATTCATTTGTTTATCTGAAATGACATTTGCAAGGAAATAATGTTTTCCGTAACTAAACGACTGTTGTGTGTAGAGTTACAGCCGCACACAGTTGCTTTGACCTTTCAAACCCTAATTCTGACCTTTACTGACAAAAAAAGACCCGTATGAACCAGTAACCAGCTTCCCAATGAGAACCGACTCCATGGAACACCCTTTAGAAACCCATCCTTCCTTCTTTCTCGCTCTCTTTCTCTTTCTCAGCTTTATTTCATCGTTTAATCTTCTTTCTCCTTTTCTCTTTTCTTCCATTTCTCTTTCTCTCTCATTTGTCTCTCTTTACCTCTCTCTCTTTTTCGATCATCTCTCATCTTTCATCTCTTTTGCCTTTCAGGTCTCTCATCTCTTTTTCTTTTGCCTCTCTCTCTTTTATCTTACATCTCTCTTTCTCTCTATTTCCATTTTCTCTCTCTCTCTCCTTCTTCTTTTCTCGTACTTCCACAGTGTGCTCCTTCAGCACCTACAGCAAAGAGGTCTGGTGGGAGCACCTGAAGTGGAGCTCTGAAGAAACTGGAACCCTCAGCAGAAGATTGGAAAATTGCTACATCTCATTTCTTGGCCTTTATTAAATCTCCTATTTGAACTTCATCCAAACCTGGGGCTGTCCGGCTTCAGAGCTACCCAGTGGTCGGATTCACCCCAGATCTTCAGGTGAGACGAGTGGAAGACTGGAATCTCAGCACTTGTATTTTCACTTAATTTCCAACTTATTCCACTGTTGGGAAATAATGACTGAACCGTCCTTCAGGATTCCTGGCCTGCTGTGCGTCCCTCTACACCATGTAATATCAGTACAATTTCCTGAAATAAGCAAAAAAATAAGCAAAATGACCAGAAATGAGGGGAAAAAAATATGTATTGCCTTGAAATGAGACAATTTTAGTTGCTCAGATCTTGGGTGTTTTTGCAGTGAGCACTTGATATTGTAATATTTGAGTTTATTTTATTTTATTTTTCTTATTTCAGTAATTTTCACTCACTGAATGTTGCTTATACCATTGATACGTTTTTGTTTGTTTATTTGTTCAATATAGGGAATACCTCTCATACTGCACTCTGCACTTTACTTTACCTTCTGTTCATGGCCACGTCAGGCACATTCATGTCCTGTCGTCTGATTTGATAAACTTACACTCTGTTGAATGTTGAATGTTGCTATATGTTGCTCTGTGGCCTGTGCAGAAATGTCTTATCACATCATGTACATGTTCACAGCTACTGATGACAGTAAAAGTAACCTTGACTCTTGAAAGTTGATTTTCATTTTATTTTCAATAGATTTTCTCTCATTTTTGCGAGTTCTGTTTTTTGCAGAGTTCAGATCCATTACCAGGTCCTGGTCATCGCCCAGTGACGGCAATTAGATCAGCTTATTATTGCCATGAGATGCAGTTTTGTTCTCCCTTATTAAGTGGAGCCTAATAGAGAGTGAGTAAATGATTCAGAGATGATGACACAGCTGTGATTTCACAATGGAAATCCATGTCTGGGCTCCTCACCGGTGGGATATTTATAATTAATAACTGAGTCGTTGAGCTGCCTGGCCATGGCTGGCCTCCAGGATGCTCCGGGAACGAGGCCAGGGCTTGTGGTGGAGAATGCGGGCCAGGTATGGCGCGACGTGAGCACTAACTCCCCTGTTCTTCTGTGTTCTTTGACATGTTTGAAGGCCAAAGAAACAGCTCCAGTGTCCAGGGAACGCCTTGGCTGGTAACTAATTCATGAGGAAACTTTGAAATGGTGGAATAAAAGCAAACCCCGGTGACGGTGTGACATCTGTCAACTTCAGCCGCAGCTCCAGCTTTTTGCCTTAAAAGCAAAAACAAAAAAAGCCCGTAATTTGGCAGAGTGACACGTTCTCCAGAGCTGGAATGTGCAAAACGGGACATAAATACTGCCTTTGACATTGAGAGGGAGTTTTTTTTCTCGCTCTTCAACACAAGCACTCAATGGCCCTTTCATTCGATTCCTGTCCGAGACACTAATTGCAGTCTGTGTAAGTGAGTGTGTCACTCCGGGACAGGTTGGTCAGTGTGTGATCCGATCAAAATGACAAGTAATTTCAACATGTTTTTCTGCACTCAAGATACCAAGCATGCGAACTGCAACAAAAACGTTTGTGGACTAATCACTATTGTAGCAATGTTAACTTTTTGGACATTCCATTTCAATGTCTTAGACTTTAACTAGGACTTTTTTTTGGCTTTTATGACTATTGCAACCCCCACAGATCTAGAGAAAACCAGTTCATCTGATTATTGGGATTATAAAACATGATGATATATTTGTGTATTTTTTTGGTGTTTTTCTGCTCGACGTTTTTAAGATGTCATAGAATTGGCGTAGAATTGGGTAGTGACCCAGGTTCCTACCAGTATCCACTACTACTGAGTTATGCCTACCAATACTTTTAAACAAAAAAATACAATAAAATTGCCGGTTTGGAACACAAATGGTTAACAGTTCTGTTTCTCTACTTTGAGTCCCGCCTTCCTAACCCAGCATGGTTATGGGATTGGCTTTGGCATTTCTTGCTGAAGTGTGATTGGCTGAAGCTCTCTTTGGTTCAAGAAGTTCCAAAGCTCAGTGCCGTATTTGTGTGGTTGTAGGTGAGAGAGAGGACGTCTTTATTTGAACAATTCTGTGCTTGAAAATAATGGAACACATCGCGTTTGATGTTGGTTCAGTAAGAGACAAGTGTTGTATGGTAAACCGATACTCAAAAACTACTGCAATACCCCATGCTTGTATTTATGATGTGGACAGAGTAAACAGTTTATTGTCTGAATAGGCAACAGTTCCTACCTTCAAGGTTCCAGTCAGGCAAAATAAAGAATTTCTTGTATTCTGTGATTACGATACTTCATTATTGGTTATTGGATGACACTTCCAGACCCTATGTACTATGTACATGTACTTTGGTGTGAAAGATGTATGAAAGATGATTGTACTGTGGCTTAAGCAAAGGTACTGCTTTTGTGTCCCCGTCACTATCAAAATCAAACCTACACCCTTACTTTTGAGGTGACTAAACCTTCTTAAATCTGTGCTGGTCCCTTCATTTTCTTATTAAACCTCAGTAATGAGGACCACGTGCCATTCGTCCCTGAAAGAGAGTGAAAAATCAGTCGTAATGCTGAACGAGTATTCTAGCAAGGTCACCTATCAGCCGAGTAGATAGTTTCTCATGTTTGCTGGTGGACAACAAGACAGGAACCCGTACAGGAGCCCATGGCCTGGAGATACACTTGTAGACAACCAGAGTCTTTGTTTACATTTATTGTGCTAGACGTGTTACTGGAGTACTCCACTACTGGAGGGGAACCCCAGAGAACTCAAACTGTTCAACGGATTCACAGGATGTAAACAATAAACTCAAGGATGCTGAAGGAGGCCCCTAATTTGAAGACATCGTGACAATGGCGAGGACGTTATCATGCCAATGCGATATAATGATGATGAAGATCCTGGACGTCCTGGACAGGAATCAAACCCAGTACCTTCTCACTGTGAGGCATTAAATTATTTTCTCTCTCTTCAGTTCCGCTCCGTATGAATTATAACAATATTCAAAAAAGTATTAAATCAAATTATCAAGCAATTTTCAAACCATTTAATAATTTTAAACATCTGATATATAATTTAATGGTATATAGATTCCACTACTGTGTTAATAGCTTGTAAAATAACAATTTTGACAGTTTTTTTGGGGTCAAAATTCCTGAGTCAAACCAAAATTTCAAGTAACCGAATTTTTTTTTTTTTTTGGTGAGG
The DNA here is from genome assembly GCA_037577275.1 of Bryconaethiops microstoma. Taxonomy (NCBI): domain Eukaryota; kingdom Metazoa; phylum Chordata; class Actinopteri; order Characiformes; family Alestidae; genus Bryconaethiops; species Bryconaethiops microstoma. The sequence continues at coordinate 9,386 of JBBJLS010041714.1, forward strand.
TCAGAGATTCCCAGTTCTGTTACCTGGCCTGGTTGACCCCTGTCAGAGAAGGGGGGCTGGACATGGTGCTGTTGTTGTTTACTGAGCCCCGAGTTATGACCACTTCTCAAAAGGCCCTTCAGCACATTATTGACCGAAACTCCAGTTTCTGATAATATCCGTCGCATTTTTTTTTTTTAGCAATTTCCTGCCTTCAGATTTCTCTGCTGATTCTATCGGTGCTCAGCTGAGTTAAATAACCAAAGAACAAGAAGACGAGAAAGAGCCCAAAGTATACATACATACACACATTTGCCTGCTTCGTCTCTGGTCTCGTGAGGCACTGAGACTGAAACAAGAAGACACCATCCCAGACACTGTCAAGCCCGAATTTAGACCCTTTTCTCATTTTAAACATCTCCTGGTCGTTCATCTTTCTGGAAGGATTCATTCTGAATTTGGTTCTTTAAGTCTTGGAAAAGTCCTGATGCAATCAGAGCCCTGTTCAGTGGAGCATTTGCCTGGGAACTGATGAACAAAGCAGCTTCAGATTAAAACATTCTGTGACTGGAGCGCAAACTGCCCCCCGTTTCATTTCGGTTCATTATCGTGACAGATTGGAACATTTTCGAAAAACAAAAAGGCCTAAAATATGAAGCATGAACTGATATCTACTATTTTAGGGTGCATTTTTTGGCAAATAATATGGAAATTGCTGCTCAGATTTGCCTGTGACTGGCAGACAGCTCTGCGTGGGCCGTCAAAAGAAGAAACTTGTGCTGTCATCACGTCACGCTCCAATACGACAGTCAGCCGTATTAAAATGAACAACTCTCAGTAAAACAAAAAAAACAATAGCCCCCCCCTAGAGATGCCAAAAGGCAGCACTTTATATTCAAAAAGGCCTTAATTGAATCCAAACTTTTCCAAAATCGCAAGGAAAGCTCCTACCATGACATGGATTCAACACGTAAAAATGTGGGTTCCTAGATGGTTCTTGGCTCTGACATATGTGTTCCAAAATCACGAGGTTCTTCAAACTCCGAGTAATCTTTCTTAAAGGATAGAAAATTTGGGATCCTAGTGGTTCTTCTATGACATTACTCCAAAGAACCCAGTTTCTGCATCTTCACAGAAGGAATGAAAGAACAAGCTCTCAATATTAAACCCGTGCAAAATGCAGCATTGAGAAGCTCTAAGAAACATTCAATGCCTTCACAAGCTTAATATACACCAGTCAGAAAAACTCGCCACCAAAACACCAATCAGCCAATTCATGCCACCGAAACAGCTCTGAAATGTTGAGGTCTGAACAAGACCTTTAAAGGTCTGTGGTTCTGCAAGTTGTGAGCCGAGATTGGATTAGTGTGTCGAATTTGAGAACTGGGGAATTGGGCAAGGTACCATCCTGACACGCTGCTTCCCGGGCACTGTGTTCCTGCTGCCCGCTGCTTCACTTGGTGAATGGGTTAAATGGGTTAAATGGGTTTAATGCAGAGGAAGAATTTCGTGCTGTTCACACTGTGTGCTGTGGTGTGTTCACGTATGACAGAATGGTCACTTTCACTTTCACTCATTGTTACAGAGTATGCCGTAAATGAAATGTAGCAAAAACCTTTTCTTAATATCAGTTTAGTCACTGGCCACTTTATTAGAAACACCAGCCCTTGTAGCTCCACCTGCACAGTTAGAGACTGTGGCCCATCTGTAGATGCACAGCTAATGTTAGCCATCCGCTTCATCAGTCGTCCGTTTCTGGATATTTCTGGCTGGTGGACCACTATGTCATGGAGACTGACTGGGAATGGACAATCCGAATATTATGAATATATGATGGCTGGGGTGCAGTTGGGGCTAAGAATGTGAGTGTTTCTAATGAAGTAGCCAGTGAGTGGAAACACAGGGTGGGTGTTTATAATAAACTGGCCAATGAGTGGAAACACAAGGTGGGTGTTTCTAATAAAGTGTCCAGTGAGTGGAAACAAGGTGGGTGTTTCTAATAAAGTGTCCAGTGAGTGGAAGCACAAGGTAAATGCTTCTAATAAAGTGGCAAGCAATATCATTTTAAAGTAAATATAGGAATCCATGGTCAATAATAACATTGTACATTTTTCTTTGCAGGCATGTTTGAGGAACTGAGGCAGCTTGATATTTACCAGGCTGAGCTGCATAAGTGAGTATGAGTTTGTTTTTGCAGTTGCTGCACTGCACACACTGACTATACCAATGGAACAGCAGTGCATTAAATGAACAACAGATGGCAGCAGAATGTTACAATCCATGCAATGACTGTTCTCCATGCTGTTACTCTCAATGCAGGCATTTAGACATCGGGACTCTCAGCAACCCAGATGTTGGTATAATCCAGAGCAAGATTAAGGTAAGTCATCCAATAAATACTGTAGGGTGAGTCAGATTTGGAGGTTTGTTAATACATATTTTGGAAATACACTATATGGAAAAGTATTGGGATGCCTGACCATTACAACAGCAGGGACTTTAATGACATTGCGTTTAAATACATACACTTTAATATGAAGTTGCAGCTGTAACAGCTTCCACTCTTTTTGAAAGCCTTTCTGTGGGAATTTGTGCCCCAATCATTCTGTAGAGCATTTATGAGGTCAGACACTGATGTTGGACGAGAAGACCTGGCACGCAATCTCCATTCCAGTTCATCCCAAAGGTGTTGGATGGGGTTGAGTGTCAGGGCTCTGTGCGGACCAGTCAAGTTCTTCCACACCAAACTCATACAACCATGTCTTTATGGAACTTGCTTTGTGCACTGGGGCACAGTCATGCTGGAATAGAAGAAGGTTCTTCCCCAAACTATGGAAGCATGGTGTTGTCCAAAATTTCTTGGCGTGCTGAAGCATTAAGATTTCACTTTAAGTACGGGGCCCAGCCTAAACCCTAAAAACAGGAGCATCCCAATACTTTTGTCCATATAGTGTATTACAGAATAGTTCAGTATGAATAGAATTTTTAGCCAGAAAAATGCTGTCTTTGTTCTTCATTATAGTGTGTGTGTGTGTGTGTGTGTGTGTGTGTGTGTGTACTGCAGAAGGTGACATACAGTGTGGATCTGTGTTATGGGAAGATGGGGAGTCTCCTGCGTTGTGGGTCCACGAAGACCCTTTTTGCCAGTCAGCTTCTGCGCTACGCTGACCTGTACGCTTCATCCTGCCTCAGCTTACTGCACTACCCCCTCAACTACCTCTTCAGAGCTCTGTTCATCTTGGTAATGCCACTACTATTACTAGTAATAATATTAATACTACTAATAATATACTACTACTACTTCTGATAATAACATAGATAATAACAAACTACTACTAGTACTACTACTACTAGTAAATAATAATAGTAATAGCCCCACTACTAATATACTAGTATATTACTGTTACTACTACTAATAATAATTATAATAATATACTACTACTACTACTACCAAAATGACTGACAACAAAAATACAGTAATACTATTACTAATATGCTTGTATATTACTACTAATAATATTAAAAATAATATATGCTAGTATTTTACCACTACTATACTGAGTAGTATAGTAGTACTACTAATTCCAATAATATACTACTACTACTTCTACAACTACTACTAATACTACTACTACTAATAATAATCTTATGGTTTATATTTTACATATTGAAAATGCAGATGAGACCATACAAACATAATAATATATCAGATATATTTCATCATATCCCATTTAGAATTCTGCAAAAGTTATGCAAAAGTTTGAACAGCCCTGTCAAATTAAATGTTTTGTTGATTTTCTAAGTGCACATCCTCTACAGCGACACACTTAAATATGTGTTTCTAACTTTAAAAAAACCTTTTTACATTTAACATGTAAAAAAAAAATTCAGCACCATAAAATGTACCATAACTTTTGCACAGCAGCAACGTTGCTTTAAGAAGTGTTTTCTTTGTAGAGGATGTTTACTTACCCTTACAAACTTGACCAGGGGTGCGCAAAACTCGTATGTATGACTGTAATATATATATATATAGTTACATTTTTCCTCCAGATGCCCCATGAGTCTGCTGAAAGTCCTCTTCAGCCCACCAACCTGCCAGCCAATCACATGCTCAGGATCACACCGATAATGGTGGGACACAGTTCTCCTTCACTTACTGATAATATAAGTTACTATGTAACTTCTCTGTTTCAAGATAAAACACCTAATAGCTCCAGCTGTAATGATGACAGATTTCAGGGGTGGATTTAAACTTTTAATTCCTTTGTTGTTTTGTGAACAGGGGGAGTGCCAGTGTGAGGGTGACCTATGTGGCCTGGATAACTGCGCACAGGACAGCACAGCCATACGACTGGAGACATGAGAGAGAGGGGGCAGAGGAGAGAGGGAGAGAGAGACAGAGAGAGACAGAGAGAGAGAGAGAGAGAGAGAGAGAGAGGGAGAGAGAGACAGAGAGAGAGAGAGAGAGAGAGAGAGAGAGAGAGAGAGAGAGAGAGAGAGAGAGAGAGAGAGAGAG
>JBBJLS010041743.1:0-13880 GCA_037577275.1 Bryconaethiops microstoma
CCCCCCCACACACACACACACACACACACACACACACACACACACACACACACACACACACACACAGAGACATTCTCCCACTGCCGGGCACTAATGATACTAATGATGTCTGATGTCATGCCCCTCTCTCGCTCTCTCCCTCTCTCGCTCTCCCTCTCTCTCCCCCTCTCCCCCTCTCTCTCTCTCTGTTCTCTCTCTCTCTCTCCCTCCCTCTCTGTTCTCTCTAGACAATAAAAGGTCTGGTGGTAAAGAAGCAGAAGTGGCGGTTGTAGATGAGGAGGCGATTCTGAGTTTGTTGGAGAGCAGCCAGACGTTCCTCCCGGTGTCTCAGAGATCCGGTTCGTCCGCAGCCCTCGGTAAACTCTCACCGCTTTGATCCTCTTCTCCTCTAAAACACCGATCGTTAAAGCACTGAACTGTCAGACAGGCGCTGGAAATCTCTAATAATGAATTCAAATCACAGCAAAAATTACAAACAGAATACAGCACCGATCAGGACGACCCTGCCTGACCATGCTAGTTGATTCAACTAACCTCAAACTTAATGGTTTTTGCGTTGCAGTACAATGTCAAATTATCATTATTGTTTATTTTTTCTTCCACCAATTTTTGGACAGCAGTAGAGTTGCATGATATGGACAGTAAATCAGTACAGTAATCCCCTGTGATAAGCGTTCCAAGAGCACCAACGTATAGTGGGGAAAAAAAAGTTGTGATGTGGTAAAAAAAAAAAAGCCTAAAAATGCCTATTTTTATAATGTAAACCCTAAATACCCCCCAAATATGCTCCCAAAACACTTTAATTTCATTTTAATCTCAGCTTAATACATCACTCTTAAAGAAATTGTAAAGGTAAACCCGCATCCGTACTGTAGTTTACACTGAACTCCCGCAGTGCTAGAATATAAATACCGATGTTACCCCTGTATAGACTGGACTGGAATTAATGCAATGCGTTTTCTTTGGTATAAGCAGGTAAATACAGTAATAAATTCATTTAATTTCCGCAAATAAAACTACAGGCTTTAAGAACAAAACGAAAAACACGAGAACACTCGAGATGCTCCACGGGGGAAATTCTGGACTGCCGCTGCCAGTCAGCAGCAAGGAGAAATAAATAGCTTTCTCAGATTGGCTACTTTCAAACCTCCCGCCTCTGAGTACAGCTGACTGTGACGTCTGGGCCTCGTTCACCACGCCCCCTCGTCCTCGTGCTGGTTGTTTATGTTTGGGCCTCGTACGCTGCGCCCCCTCGTCCTCCTGCTGGTTGTTTATGTTTGGGGCGCCGCCGAGCAGAGGCGTTTCATTCCGTTCAGGTGTCTAATTGCTTTGGTAACCGCTGCCCAAACAAACGACCAGTGCGAGGAAGAGGGGGCGTGGCGGACGAGGCCCGGACTTCACAAAAGCAATAAAAATGTGGAGGATCTCTGCAGTTTTTGCGTTAGTCCGGGGGTTTCAGAGAACAATTATTGGTTCGGTTCTCAGAAAAAAATCTGCAAGAAACTGAAGCTGCGACTACTGATCCGTATATAAGTAGGGGAGGTTACTGTATTGTGATTTTACTGCTACTTATTTCATTATATTAGAGGGCCCATTTTGCCAAAATTACTGCATTACTACATAGTCACTACATGTAATCTCAAATACAGGCTCAGAAACAGTAATACATGGAATTTGGCAGAATTTCACTGAATTGAATTCCAGTTCCAGGTCCATTTTCATTCCTGAATTGACCTCAACCAAATTTTATGACATCAGTAGAAGGTGCTGCAACTGACACACTTCCAAATCTCAGCATCACATTTCATGAGCTGATGTGTCCTTCATTGTATCCGTTAGTCAGCATTAACTTTCACCACGTAGTGTGTAGATAAGGTGAAGGTGGATCATCACAATTAAGTGTTCCAAGAAGATTTTCAAGATTTTGCCTGATTTTCAGACACCAGCCAGGACCAGGCCATGGTGGAACTGCTGGAGAGCCTTGCAGATGAAAGTTTTCAAGCGGAAGTTTCTAGAAGTGCTGGCTGCCCGTACAACAGCGACGAGGAGGAGGTGGTGCCCGAGCTTGAGAAAGAGGAGGCGGAGCTAAGCGTGCTGATGTCACAAAGATGGGACAGTGATATTCCAGGACCCTCAACCCGGTACGGACTGCAGGTTCTTCCTGTCGTGGTTTTGCATGTTCCAATATTTAATATTTAATACTAAGGTACATTGGATTTTGCCACTGCCAAGCTAAATTAAAATGATCGGAATGTGATTACGAAATGCGGCATCAGCCAGTAAAACGCCGGCAAGTGCAGGTTTTTGTGTTTTGGATCGAGAATGAAGTAATAATGGTCAACTACACCCAATTAAAACTGACTATGAAGCAGCACATTGTGCAAGAAGATTCTGAAGTTGTGCAGCCTGATGTAAACGGCACTGAAGTCACAAATTCAGAAAAGTATTGTAAAGTTGTCCTGGGTCTCGGTCCAAGCACGACCCACTCTGCACAATGCCAGCACCACACACCATCACACACCTTCACAAACTCAGATAACACTCTGCAACCTCCAGACAGCATTTGTAACACCAACATTAAAAGCAGATATGGTCTGAATTCTACACACCATAACAGAACACTGGTCATATAATCGTCATGGAAACACAGGCAGACTGTTCCAAGTCATGTTCCCTGATTCCAGCATGTGGATAAATTCATTTATTTTGTAATTCTAGGATTTTGCAGTGTCCTTTTTTCAGTGTAGATGTGAAATCATTCCCATGAACTATGGCTGGATTTTTAAAAATAAATTCCTACCTCGTTTTGCAGATTGGCCATAAAGGATGTGAATGAAAGCTCCAGTGAGGAGCAAAATGACTCATCAGATGAAGAGATGGACTGGAGCGGGAGCAATGAACTCTTTGCTGACTTGTCCATTCCCCAACTGGATGGAGCTGCGGATGAGAACAGTGGTGTGTATTAAGACCCCTAGAGATACTAGAACCTCTTACTGTTTGAAGTAGTTTATGCGTGAAGATATATTTAATAATTTTTTTTTCTTTCAACAATTTTTGTGCTTCATCTTGCAGATTCATCCTTAACTGACAAAGGATCTCTAACTCATTCATCTCTTATGGCAAATGACAAGATCTTGGGAAGGAGAAACTGCTTTCAGAGTGATACTGTTCACCTAGATCCCCCATCCTCAGCTAAAATTCTTCTTGAGTGCAAACATCCTGAACACAGGCAGACCCTCTCGCTGGATAAGGAGGAACCTGATGATAAGCACTTTCCCGCCAAAAGTCAAGATGGTAACGAACAGTTAACCGGGTTGAAGGTGAATAAAGAGATCCCCTACATTCCACCGGTTAAGCACCCAATCCAGTGCAATATAGTAAACGTATCCCAGCCTGGTGCTAACAAAGTGGCCGGACACCCACTGTACACCAGCGAGAGCAAAGCTATTGGCCTGAACCTGCCAGATCCAGATGGGTTGGGCCTTGAAAGCTCAAAACTCTCCCAGAGCAGGAAAAAGTATGGCAGTGTCAAAAATGCTGAGAAGAATCACATCTTACAGAACCACAGGAGTTTTTCGCTGAACTACTCTGAACTCAGGAGCTGTCCTTCTAAGGCCGAGCTGGAGCAGGGTCAGAAAGACTGCAGGAACCTTGTGGTGAGAAGTTTTGAGCAGGTGCCAATAGAGGATGTTGCACCTGTGGTGCCTCAAAAAGGTGAGATGGGCCAGGGCAGCGAGGAAGGTGATGTTGGCGAGCTTAAGATCAGGTATGAGGACTACCAGGAAAATAAAATAGAAAGGACCATAGTGGCCCAGCAGGAAGCGCACTACAAGTTTTTCCCCAGTGTTATTCTCTCAAACTGCCTCTCAAGGCCTGTGAAAAAGCAGGTTGGAAGTAAGACCGCTGATGGTTGTTGTAGCTTGGATCATCCAGAGCAACGAAGGTCAAGGTTAAAGTTAAACAAAAAGAGGAGCAGTCCATCAGGCCAGAAGAGGACAAGTCTGACAGAAAGCTCTCAGATCCCTCAAAGTGAGGTTGCCACAGAGTCTGCTGCAGTATTGCCAGTTAATTCAAACAAGGACACTGAGGAGAAAGTTGAGATGGAAAACCAAGACCTTGCAAAGTCTGATCCAGCTGAGGACAAGGATTCAGCTGAGGGTTCTTTTGAGAACAGACTGACGGAGCTTCCTGCCAAAATAGCTTGCACCAACATATCCAGTTTACCGGGTAGCAAGTATACCTTGCGTACAAAACGTAAGGCTCTAAGTTTTGACAGTGAAGATGGAGATCACGCAAGTCCCCGTTCTTTCAAACAGGCTGCGGTACGCAGAGACGGTCTTAAAGAAAACTGTCTCCTCACTAGTAGTCAAAAAAAGAGGAAGTTGTCAAAAAAAGAGCCACCGATCATCATCAAATACATCATAATAAATAGGTTTAAAGGGCAGAAGAATATGTTGGTGAAGATGGCCAAGATCAGGGCAGATGAACCATGTGTGGTACTGACGCAAGAGAAGCTCGAGCAATATAACAAACTTGCCCCTCTGAAAAGTTTCTGGCCCAAGGTTCCAGAGTCACCAGCTGTCAGATACCCTCTTTCAGAGCCAAGGATAAAGAAACACCCCAAACGAAAGGCCAAGGTTGCACCGCCACCAGGTAAAACCAGTAGCTTGCCAAAACCAAGGTGTACACAAGGAAGCAAGACCAGAAGGACTAAGAAGACTAAAACAAAATTGGCTTTGCCAAAACTGCCTGCTCCTTGGCCATGCTATAATGACGACACTGATGACTTCCGCAGGGAGTACTCAGATGTGATGGTAGAGCTTGGTTATCTCTCTGAGAGAGCACCCAGTCCCACTGATTCAACTCCACCTCGGTGCTGGTCTCCTACTGACCCCCTTTTAGAGTCAAGTAGCAACGATCACTTGATAAACCCTCATAGTGATCCATGTCTTGCCTCGCCACACGAAGGACTGTCCTCAAATCTTTATGGTAGAGGCATTCGGAACAAAAACAAAATGTCTAAATCAAAAAAGACTTCTGGTGTAAGCCCAAAAAGGAAAACCAAACCCACTAGTAAGCCAGTTGAGGAAAATTCTGCACTAACTGGGGACGTGCAGACAAAACACCCTCGCAGAACTTCGAGAAGACCAAAGAAGGACACTGAAAATAGGAAAGAAACCAATGCTTCCCAGAAGAGCAGAAGATCACGCAAAAAGAAGCAGGTTGAAGTGTTGGAAGACTCTTTGCTTCCAGCTGACAACCCTATACCCTCTCAGACCTCATCTGATGATTTGATGTCCTACCAACACCCAGATTGCGGACAAAAGGATCTTCAGCTGAGTGTTTCAAGTTCACAGGCACTACCATCAGCTACTGCACCAAAGTCAGAGGACTGTGAATCTCACATTGGAGATGTATTTGGCTTCAATGTACCTGCGTCAAATGAGCAGGATTTTCAAAGTTCTCCGAATGCAGCCAATCCTTTTGTTGTTAAATCTCTAAATAGTGTCCTCTCCCCAGCTGCAAAGACTACTGGACACCAGTGCTCTGTCATAACATATAGTAGATCCAGCTCGAGATCAGATAGTGCAAGTCATGATGGAAATCCATATGAATTTAAATCGGAGCCCTCAGGTACTGAACAGACCCCTAAAATTATACAGCTTTCACAAACTGCCCCAAAGACATCTAGCAAGTCCAGACGACGAGCACCTAAAAAGAAGGAAATGGTAGAAAACACGACTCCTGAGTTTACAAAACCGAGGAATGTTACAGCAGATGAACCTCACAAAGATCTCCATTCAGTGCCGAGAAATGGGGATACACTGTCTCGTCCAGAGATGCCTTCAGGCCTTGCTGTCCTGAAGGAACTTCTGCAAAAGAGGCAGTTGAAGAGTGGAAACACTGTTGTATCACATAGTATTTCTAGTACTCAGCAACCTTCTGATGTTGCCAAACCTAGAAGGGCACCCTCATCCACGCCAAGAAAGCCCAGGATCCCAAGAACCCAGGTGCCAAAGGAGTCAAAGCCAAGAAGCAGGAAAGGAAAAAATGCTAAACTGGAACCTCCTCTTTCAGATGGGAGTCCTGGGTTTTTGTCTGATCCTGGATTTGACAGCTGCTACTCCATTGAAGATAGCTTATCTCCTGAGGTTCCTCATAATTATAGCTTTGATATCAATGCCATTGGCCAGGCTGATTTCTCTGGTCTGTATTCCAGTAGCCGATTTGTATTAACAGATAAAAACTTGCCTCAGAAGTTCCTCAGTGATGTCAAACAGGAGGCAGTTTCCACTGTGCACTTGGAAAATAGGCAAGAAAAGGCACTTAACACTGGGGAAGGCTCTTTGCCTGAATCGGTATGGCAGAAGCCCAGGTCGCTTAGCCCTGAACTCTTTGATAAATCCTCTGGTGCCGTTGTGGAAGGGTTGCCCAATGAGTTCCCTCTTTCTCTGCTGGATTCTGAGAAGGTTTTGAAAAGCAGAGAGTGGGGAGTGTCTTTGGGCAAACTACATGGCAGTCACTTTCAAGACTTTCACTGTGAAAAAAGTGATCTGTTATATTCATCTGATCCCTTTTTACCCTTTACCTCAGCCTCTTTTGCTGATAACGGCGTTTCCCCGACTGGGGACCTGCTGGATGGAAATGATGCATTTACGTCAACAACTCCCAGCAGTTCCCCGCGGTCTGTCAGTTCCCTGTCACAGCTGAGAAATGGCAGTCAGGCTCAGAAGAGTGCTCACATCCTCAAGCCCATAATGTCCCCGCCTAACCGGGAAGAGATTCTCACTACGTTGCTGGAGCTAGAACTTTCAGAAGCCACCTACCAGGAACCTTTCTGCAGTGATCCTTCTGATGCACCTTTGAAGCCAAGGTAAGAGCAAGCTTCTCTTGATGCAGGTTTGATAATTTGGACATATTTGTTTGAATACTATTCTGAAGCATGCCTGATTGGGGGGAAATTTTGTTCCAGGTACAGGAATAATTTTGAATATGCTTTATGTTTCTGTACAGAGAGATTGGTGGGCGCAAGCTAGTGGTGGAAACAAGGCTTGCTAAAGATCTGTCTGAGTTCAGTAGCGATTTGTCTCAAGAGGGTTTGCAGTTCTGGAAAACTGCTTTCTCAGCAATGACTTGTCCGGGGTCGTTTTATCATCGGAGCACTGACTCGACAAAATTCACTAAAGACCAAATGGACCGGAGCCCATCCCCCATTGGCGACCAGAAAGTGATCTTGCTACCCTGCAAAAGTGCTCCGAGCCGGGAGCGGGTACAGATTTGGCTCCATGCAAAGAGACAGTATGAATGCCTTCAGAGGAACAGGAAAAAAAATGGTGGAAAACAGTTGATGTTAGACCTCGGCAAAGCTCAGCTAGTATACAGCAAATCACCAAACCATGAGGAGTTGTTGCAAGATGAGGGTTCTAAGAGAGTGTCAGCCTTGCAGACTCTCAGGAGGAAAGGGTTGAGTTTGTCACTTCATATATCCCCAGTAGAAGGTGCCACATCTGACAACAGCCAAAAGAACACAAGATATGTCACGGATGCTATAAACAAAGGACAAGAAGAGAAAGAAGGGGACTCCTTCAAACAGACTCCTCCTGACTCACCTGACCTGACACCATGGCAGCAAACTACGGATCAGAGTTTTGGTCAAATGGATCCAGATAATGACAGGAAGGAACTTGCTGCAGGATCTGCATCTCCCAGGCTAGGTGGACCAATCAGTCCCTCTTGCAAGTCACCAGATAGTACTAAGCCACGACAGTTTCTCACTCCCTCTCCATTTCCAATGAAGGACAAGGATGGAGACAGCCTCAGTCCCTGCATTCTCCATAGCACTCCTGTCTTAAGCAGGAGGAGAAGCAAAGGTGACCCTGAGGTGGACTTCAGCCCTCTTGGAACAGAAGGTAGTGACTCTTTTACATGTAAGAAGGCTCAAATCTATGTTTAATTGAAGAACCAGACAGTCTCTGCATGCCGTCGCTGTCTCAGCTGGTCTGGAATATTTTATAGAACTCCTGCCCATCAGATTTAACGGAGGAAAAATTTTATTGAGATTTCAGAAAGCAGTGAATCTTTGGAGTAGCATCGTGGACTCGAGTATTCCATATCTGTTCCAGCTTTCAGTATTTGACTACTGAAACTGCTGTTTGGATGTTTGTTGTGCTACATTTTTTTGTTTCCTGTAAAAGGGATCTTGCTGTATCTAGATCTAGTAAATATTTGTTTAAAAGATGTTATAAATATAAAAGGTATTAATCCAGACAGAAGACTAAACTGTTCAGCATTGCGCCAGTTATCTCTACTGCCAGCATTCTAAAATTTGTGTTTTTACTGAGCCTGAAGGACAGTAAAGTGTGGTAGTGGGACTGGTTATGTTAGCCAGCAGGTTTTGTACATGCCTGTCAGAAATAAGCTTCTGTGAGTGCTGGAGCGCAATGACACTTCACATTTTCTCACAGAAATGCCTTCTAGTTGAACATGTTTTATTATGCTAGGAACTGCTCTGGTGGCAGAGACCTACAAAGTACAGTTAGTACAGAAGTATTGGTTTATAGTGAGGGGGCGAATTTGACAAGTTTGGTTTCTTGAAATCCATTTGACCTGTTTATTTGCAGACATGCAGCCGAAATCTAGGAGAGCACAGCAGAGGAGGAACAGCACCACCGACGCATTACGGAGGGTCCTGTTGACCACACAGATGAAGGTTCTGTCTGACAAAGGCCTGTTAATGCACACACATATCATTCACCTTTTAGCGAGTCTCGGGTCCAGGCGTGATCCCGTAGCGAGAGCCGTGAAGACTTCTGTGCTGGTTTTAGTGTAGACCAGGGCTGCACATTATATTGCCTGCGAATCGTTATCGTGATTTCGGTCTCTTCAGTTCTGCTGTTACAAAAGGCTGCAATTGAAGGGGCATTTTACTGATCGCCGGTGATTGGCATGATAGAAATATGTGGCTTTTAATGCAACATCCCTTACAACTAGAGTCTAAAACTTATTGCATTGTCCAACTGAATGCCCCGTACAGCAGATTTTAAACTCCTCTCCGTCAGAGGCTGGAAAGCCCTAAACAGTCCCTTAAGTTGAAGATGGTCCAGTACCTTCCTATGCAGGTGTCCTTGTAGGCCAGACTGGATGTTGCACTCATTGCACCCAAAAGTACATTTAAAAAAAATAATAAAATAGAGGCATATCTGTAGGATAAATATTGGTGGCCAGATGCGGTCACATGGGACCGAATATTAATTAGAGATAACTAATCTTGTAATTATTGGTAGAAACAAAGAAATGTGGAGTTAAGAAAATATGGTGATTAAACTTTATTGGCGGAAAATTGATTATCGATTCGTTCCAATTCTCCATGACACAAAATGCAAATGAGCCTCTAACCAATCTGACAGGGTGACCAATCACAGCTCCAGGTGAGTTACTCGGTGTTCTGATGAATCAAGGTTGTCATGTGATATGTGATGTAGTATATGGCATGTGATTGTATGTTAGTTCCTGTCAACAATAAGACGCTGTCTGCTGCCAGAATTTTGAGTGTTTCCTCATTTTTGGGGTCAAGCCTGACCTTCAAGACACTAGCAGCTTTATTTCCGTGTCGTGTGTAGAAACACTGTTTGTGTGTGTATACATTATACATATATGACTGCTATTGTTATGATTTTTGTTATTTTAACTGCCCTGTTGTCCCTGTAGAATCAGTTCACAGGTCTGAATGTAGCCAAGAGAGAGAGCTCTCAGATCGAGGGTCCGTCTATCTGTAACTCATACGGGTTTAAGGTCAGCATGCAGAACCTGCAGGAGGCCAAAGCGCTGCATGAGGTAGGAAACAAAACCATAGCACATTCAGTCTCTTCTGCACTGATTCTCTTGTGTACCTGCAAGTGGCGCTGTAACGTCTTGTCCAGCTGTTTTGCTATGCAGCAGTAAAAGCTGTTGGATGGGAAAACCCCTGTTCAGTGTGTCGTATCCAAAATAGTAATTAATAAATGTAATCATAATCTCAAACTCATCAGACTCCAGTTATTTCTGTCAGTTCTAGAGTCACGGTGTAGCCCAACACAGTGTGGTTTTTCTGAACACAGTGCATAGTTTTAAAAACATAAGAGTAATACAGGCCGATATAACGGTAATTTTTCAGAAAGGGTTGCTTGATCTAACATCTAATAAATCCAAAAGGTTACGAATAGCTCTTCGTGAGTTTGAGTTTCTGTATCGCAGTACTGCCCACACTCAAGTTGATCTTGATCTTCTCTGGTCTCTTCTCAGGTTCAGCACCTGACGCTAATGAGCATGGAGCTGCATGCACGGACTCGGCGCGACCTGGAGCCTGACCCCGAGTTTGACCCTATATGTGCCTTATTTTACTGCCTGAGCTCCGACAGCGTGCTACCAGACTCCCAGAACACTCAGATCACAGGAGCCGTCATCATTGACAAAGACTGCCACTCTGCAGGACGAGGTCAGACTCACTGCACGGGTCACTCCAGGGTTCACATTCACACTAATGGCTCTGTTCCAGTGGCACACGGAACCATGCCGTAACGCGAACAAATGTTTTTCTGTTTCAAATAAAGCAAGCCATACCTGACCCGCACTCAAGCCGTACCTGATCCATACCCAATCTATACCCGACCTGTACCCTAGCCATACTTGACACGTACCTGACCCATACCTGGGCCATGCGTGACCCGTACCCGAGCCGTACGTGACCCGTACCCAAGCCGTACCCGATCCATACCCAACCTATACCCGATCTGTACCCTAGCCATAATTGAAGCGTACCTGACCCATACCCGAGCCATGCGTGACTGGTACCCGAGCCATGCGTGACCGGTACCCGAGCCATGCGTGACCGGTACCCGAGCCGTACCCTAGCCGCACCTGACCCGTACCCAAGCCATATGTGACCCGTACCCGAGCCGTGCCTTATCCTTGCCCAACCCGAGCCATACGTGCCCCATTCCCAACTTGTACTTTAGCCGTACCCGACCCGTACCCAACCTGTACCTGAGTATCTCTGTGGTTTTTGGGCACTGAATTCCATAATCTGGCTGCAGGAACACTGAATGCCTCCCATAGAGAACAGTCTGTATTATAAGTAATCCAGGGTCTGTTGACCTTAACATGCGGGACTTGGTGTAGAGATGTAGAAGGTCTTGAGTGTAACAGGGAGTGAGGCCAGAAGAAACACCTTTCCTCACACATGCTGTTGAAGTCTTTTACACATACTCCCTTCTCTCGTTTCAGTTAGAATTAGCCCGGATTCAACAGCCATAGTTTTGTGATTGTTAGTAACTGTACCTCCTGTTGTAGGTTCGAGGAGCACAGCGCCCCTGCTGGTCAGGTCGGGTGTTGCAGGGCTGCAGGTCAGTTACGCCGCTGACGAGAATGAGCTGTTTGACGAAGTCTGCACCATCATGAGGAAGTAAGAAGAGCTTCCACAGTTTCTGGGGGTGTAAACGAGTTCTGTTTGGCTGCAGTTCTTTTCGTCTTTTTGAAGAAATTCGTCATCATTTGATTTGACACTATTCAAAATCATGTTAAAAGATGTGGAGTGACTGGATTGGAATCTAAACAGTAAAATGTTAATCTCTTATTTATGAATTATTTTTAACAAATGAAAATAGGTTTTTATTCTGGCTGTATAATTTATTGAATAATATACTCATTCAGCCATAGTACGGTATTTTGTCACTGTGTACCTAACAGTGTGGAAGCAAAATATAAACAAATGCGGAGCTCAAGACTTCTGACAAAACAGTACTGTGTGTTTATTTATGTATTTCTTTGTGGGCCCTTTCACTCCATGCATTTTCTTAACTGGTTCCCACTGTCTATAGATATGACCCGGACATCCTTGTGGGTTATGAGGTGCAGATGCATTCGTGGGGTTACCTTCTGCAGCGGGCCTCGGCGCTGGGCTTGGACCTGTGTCAGCAACTCTCCCGAGTGCCAGGTGCGTGTGAAAAGGGCTAATTAGTGCTGCAAGTCAGCAAGCAAGCTACTTGCCAGCTCAACTGGCTGATTTGAGGCTGTATCTTCACTTTTCTGGTTGAAAAATGTGTTCATATTGAACCTGAAGGACAGGTAGTAGTGGTAGTGGGACAGGTAAAGTTAGCCCGGGAGTTGTGTGAACAGATTTTTTTGTAGTGCCCCTGTTTTCCATGGATTGTGGGTGTAAAATGTGTTTATTTTTGAGCCTCAATGAGATTAAAGTGCGTTAGTTTGAGAGTGAGAGCCGGGTGCGCCAGTATGCAACTGCTGCACCCTTGGTATTTTCTTGTATTTTCTTGAGGAAATGCATTCTAGTTCTGTCTGACTCCTCTACTATTTATTCATGGCACAAACACTGTCACTTTTCATAACCACTTGCACTAATAATGTTATTTTATTATGTCTGCTATAGTTATTTGTTACTTTGTTAGAATTATTTTGATATTACATTTGCACTATTACTACTGTTCTGTTCCTTTTTAACTCTTATTGTATATCTTTATTTCCTCTTGTTGCATTGAGCATGTTTAGGACAAAAGAATTTCCCTCTGAATAAATTAATTTCTTTTTTATCTTATCTACCTGTGATGCTGTGAGTGAATGGCTAGACTTCTTATCTAAAGAGCAAAGATCCACAGCTCCACCTGGTGGACTGAAACAGCAGCTGTTTAACCTGTTCAAAAAATGTTTGATCTCTATAGTTATTGTTTAACCATAGAGATTAACAAACCTCCACTCAGGTTTTCGTTTTCAGCAGTGCAGTACTGAAGATTCCTGGAAGCTCCACACGCTCCTCTAATGCCGTGTTACAGTGGGTTATGGGTAATGCAGTTGGTTCTTTCTCAGGAGATGCAAAGGAGAACCGTTTTGCTGCAGAAAAAGATGAGTACGGCGCCGACACCATGTCAGAGATACACATCGTCGGGCGCATCACCCTCAACCTGTGGAGGATCATGAAGACTGAGGTACTGTCACACCTGTAGGAGATCCTGAACATTCAGAGACTGTGTCCAGAGGTTTAATGAGTTTTAATGAACTGAGCTTTATATAAACTGACTGAATTGACTTTTACTTCAGTTATTTTGGATTTATCCGAATTGGAAAACTTTATTGATCCTGGAGGAAATTGCTTGTTACGACTGCACAGAGACAAGAACAAGATAGAATAAAACAGTAAATCTCTCCAGAAAATATTCTGTACTAAATACATTGTGTTTTATACACAAAATGCTGTGGTCAGTAAGAGAGGGGGAAGGATTGCAAAACAGTGTTTCATTATTTATTGATTTATTTTATGTATAACAACATTACATGCAAAAAAATTTAAAATTAAAATACTGAAATTTATTTTAAATATGGTGTGTGTGTGTTTTTGCAGGCTGCTTTGAATAACTACAGCTTTGAGAACGTGATGTTCCACCTGTTGCACCAGCGCTTCCCTCTGTACACCCCGCGCACACTCTCCGACTGGTTTAACCACAGAACCGACCTGTACAGGTGGGCTTCTGGAGACACAGACCACCTCAACTAGCTGTCACACTTCACTTTGTAACCTGTGTCTGTGTATGTGTTAGATGGAAGGTGGTGGATCACTACATGAGTCGAGTGTGTGGAGTGATGCAGCTCATCCAGCAGCAGGACATCGTGGGACGGACCAGTGAATTCGCTCGAGTGTTCGGGATCCAGTTTTACCACGTCCTGACCAGAGGATCTCAGGTATAAACACTGTACACACACTGGAACACTTTACACATTGGACACTACCACTTTGTAAACACTGCAACACTACACACTGGAACACACACTGCACACGCACTGGAACATGGAACACACACTGGAACAATATACACATTGGAATACTAACACTGGAC
>JBBJLS010041754.1:0-5000 GCA_037577275.1 Bryconaethiops microstoma
ATGTGATTCAGGTGATCAGTAATCAGTCCCTCATAAAGCAGAATGAGGTGCTTGTGTAGGAATTTAACAGACACTGAACTGGAATGGTTTCATACTCATAGAGACGCTGATTTCAAACTAAATAGCACTGATCTCTTTTTTTTTCAGAGCTGTATAGAGCGCAGGGTCCAAAAGTTCCAAAGGAAAAAAAAAAAAAAAAAAGGTTATTATGAAAAAATATAATCAGCAAATAATTTGAGTGAATAGTATAAATGTTTTATGACAAATTTTTATCACAAGTTCCTGAATTTCTTCAGTCTTCTTTTTGCTTTTGCTCAAGCTGGCACTGACACAATCCTGAGGAATCGATCAAATTCTGAATTCTGAGAGTTTTCTGAACACAAGCTTCATGGGACAAGACTGTAAAATAAGACTTTTTGTACACAAACACCCAAATCTGTGACATCGTCGATGTCACAAATTTGCTTACATTTAAATAGTGATCTAGAAATAATGGACAAGTTTGAAAAAAATCGAAATATTCTTCATTTTCCTTGTTCAACCGTCTGTTGTTTATTTCCAGGATTAATTAATTAAAAGAAAATTCCAGATTTTTAATGCGGTCTTAAACCTTGGGCCCCCACTTTTTTGAGGCCCTGTACATTTAATGTTCCAGCATTATCATGCATTTACAATAGTGCAACCCAAACTCTCACTGTAAACCTGGCATTTCAGTAATAATGTTATTTATATATTTGATAGACGGACCAATAGCACATCCTAATTTACACTTTACGTGTAACGTATCTCCATATTTACACACTGAATTATACAGTACGTATGCAAACTCTGAGCGCCCAGAAATGTTTTGTTGGGTGACAATGAATGCACCTAAACTTTGCCTTTTTTATACAAATTTCAGGGCACAATTCCTATTTTTTTGCATTAACATGTTATGGGGGGGGGATCTGCACAGAATCCAGTTTTTTATTATTATTATTATTTCCCAATAAGTCCAATTCAGAGAAAAAAAAAAATTACTATTAAAGTGTTCTTTTTAAAGAATGTGTATTTATTTTGCCCCCCCCCCCCTGAGAAAACTGAAAGAAAATGCCATATGTTCAGGGGCGCCAACACTTTTGCACACGACCGTACAGGCTTTACGTTAACGAGAACAAATCCTTAACGTAAGACGTCTCGTAATGCGTACGGATGAAAGGGAATGTGTTCTGTTTGTTTATTCGGCGAGAGTCGGGACCTCCGACCTGCGGGCCGCCGCACGTCGCCCGATCCGCGGGATGATGTCATCACCTGTAAGACGAGAGGAACCGTTTAGAAATAGTTTGAGTCTGAGCAACAACACTGAACCGTTTAAGCCTCGCCAGAAAAGGAGCGCGTACGTTCCACCACGAGTCACAGCGAAGAGCGTATACGTGTACGCACGCTTCGGTGTACAGAGCGTTATCTTCGTCGGGTCATTACCGGAGCCTCAGAACCGCCGCCCGGCCGCTCCGGCACGCCGCGCCACGTCCAGAAACTCGAGTGCACACGACAGTCGCGTTACAACGTCACGCTGGTTTTAAAAGGAAAGCGTTTTTTTGTTTTTCCTTTTCCAAAAAGAAAACATTGTCATCATGACAGTCTCTAAAGGTTCTCTGCTCTGGGGGGGCTGATGCTGTTCCACGTTTATTGTTTATAGACGTTTAGATCTTGAAATCCACGTCAGCAGACGGTGACGTCCTGCGCCGTACAGCCGGCGAGCGCTCGGCATGAGAATGTTGATCTAATGTGACGAGCGACGCACGAGAAAGCCTCCTTCAAAGACCCACGCCTCAAATCTCCCTCTGCACTTCACTTCTAATCCTGTCACAGATCCTGCACCAGATACATCGCTTTGAGGACCACTTCCA
Source organism: Bryconaethiops microstoma (assembly GCA_037577275.1). Classification (NCBI taxonomy): domain Eukaryota; kingdom Metazoa; phylum Chordata; class Actinopteri; order Characiformes; family Alestidae; genus Bryconaethiops; species Bryconaethiops microstoma. Next base: position 1,890 of record JBBJLS010041754.1, read on the forward strand.
CAACCATGCCGACTCTCCACGGGAGAGCCGCGACCGGACCGCGCCTTATTGTGTCCGAGCCCACGTTAGAACCACACGCAAAGAAAGAGCGTTTGGTCCACAGGAGTCGACCCTTCAGGGCAGATTCCTCAAACGTGAAGCAGATTTCATTCCTGTTTCTGTTGGTCGATCCTTCCTGCAGTGAGCACACAAAGGAAAGCTGTTTTCAAATGCTGTTAAAAAATAATACAAAATTACACATGATGGATCCAGACGGTCTCGACCACCCAAATGGGTGAAAGGCTCAGAAACAAATAAACGCATATTTGCTCTGACATGACGCAGACACACTTAAGAGTGTGTAAACCTTCACACACACACACACACACACACACACACACTTCCACAACGCACACCAAAGGTCTGAGCACCAGCGGCAGTGACCAGTATACGTTCTCTGGCATGAGTTCATACTGGGTGGGCCTGTTTTCCGAACGTATGATTGAAAATGTAAAAAAAAAAAACACTTAAACACGACAAACTACGTTTAAAAGTCGACACCTCAGGACGAATCTGGTCTGTGGCACAAAAGCCAGGTGTGTTCTAGCCTTAATGCAAAATAAATGAATAAATAAAAATAAATCAGTAAAGAAGTTACAGGGTTTGTGCCACACACACACTCGCTTGGAAAGATTCATTCAAGCCACTTCATGCAAACCAGTGGCTTTTACAAAGTAGAGCTTGCTCGTCTGCGTGTTTGCCGTTTGCCCCACAGCAACTTTAGACCTTAGCAACATCCCAACACGACCACAGATGGACTGGGAGTATTTAAAAAAATAAAATAATTAAATTAAAATAAATAAATAAATAAATTGCATGAATGGGGTGAAATCCTCCTAAGATTCTGCCGAGATTCCCTTCCGAAAGTGCGGCGGAGTTAAACGCCGCTCAGGCGGATCATTAATCATTTAGGAGTGAGAGGTCGGGTTAAGTTGCGGCTGAAGGCGGGTCAGACCAGCTCGCCGAGGCGTAAGCGGGGATTTTGGAGACAATACGCGCCGCCGCCGTGACGAGATTAAATCTGCATACAGGTGAGCTCGACCTCCACCTCTCCGCCTGCACCTCTCATGCTGTGTTTTCACGGTGACGAACGTGACCTACATACGTTTATCTCCGGTTCCAAAACACGCAAGCGTTAGTGCTGACAGGGCTTTTGAGGGGGAAAAAAAGCTCACAGTAAAACTACAGGAGGGTCCTAATAACCGCGGGGTCCGGATTATATAGAGAAGTGTGTGTGTGTGTGTGTGTGTGTGTGTGTGTGTGTAAACCGCCGCGGCCTTGTGGTTTACCTGTGCCATAAATGGGCACTCGCAGCGAGACTCTGGTCCACACAGAACCGGTCCCTGTCTCAGAGAGGCGCTTTCAACACAAACTAACAGAACCACAGAGAAACGCAGGGCTTCCTACCAGCCAGGCACGGAGAACCGTCACACACACACACCGGAACACAAGATTAAACTGGGGTTCTCCAGAGGCGGACTACAGAACCCCAATCATTTTAGCTGAATAATCATGGAAATCACGTTAATTATATGAATCATGACACTACTATTATTATCACTACTGCTGCTACCTACAGTACTAACAGAAGCAGCATTAGTAGTAATACAGCAGCAACAACAACGATCATAAAGGTAGTAACAATAATACTAGTAATATTATTATTTTTTTAAGTAGTAATACTACTTATAATAATAATAATAATAATAATAATACACCCAACACCAACACCAAGAACAATAATCATCATCATAACAATAACAGCTTCGTTCCAAATGGACGGTAAATGTTCCTATAATTAAAAATGTAGAAAACAAGTTGACATCAGAGCCAACTTGACTTTTTCCTTCTTCGCGCACTATGGCAGCAACGATAATCACAACATCAATATTAATAACAACACGATCACACGTGAACGAGAATACAGTTACAAGCTGAATACACACACACACACACACACACACACACACCTATGGACACGAATGATGTATATTTCTGATGCCCCGCCACGCTGAGAGGCGCGTGACGCCCTGATGGAAGCGTGCGTGATGGAAGCCTGGTGACGTAAGAGCCGTCAGCAGCGACAGGCGCGCGGCGGCGGGCTCGAGGATGGACGGACGGAGAGACGGACGGAGAGACGGACGGAGAGACGGACGGACACACGTCTGGGCGGAACCCGGTCGCGTTCTTCACGTGAGCAGCACCCACAGACAGGAGAGGGGCGCGAGGGAGCAGCGGCGAGGACGCGGCTGGCGCGAGCCGACACACGCAGCGCGCGGACAGAGGTAAGAGGCTCCGAGCCCTGCGTGTGTGTGTGTGTGTGTGTGTGTGTGTGTTTATTTTCCTAAGCTAAGTTACCGTGGCCACGCGCGCGCCTGCTCTCAGTCCCCCCGCGAGCGTGCACAACTCACCGGGATCCCAGTCGGTCCGTGATCCGCTCGGATAAAGCTGATCTCCTCTACCTCCTCTACCTCCTCCTCCTTCTTCTCCTCCTTCTTCTCCTCCTTCTGCCTGGTGCTCGTGCTCGGGGAGGAAAGGGAGCGCGCACGGTGGAGAGGCCACGCGCGCGCGCCACTTTTCAAGGCCGACCCAAAAAAAAAAAAAAAAGAAGTCGCCAAAAAAAAGCACACACACACACACACACACACACAGACACAGACACAAACAGAGACACACACACTCTCAAACACTCACGTACACACACATACCCAGACATATACACTTACGTACACACACACACACACACACACACACACACACACACACCACCCCACTCCTGACCTCCCAGTGGACGCAGCGTCAGTGTCGGTGGGAGAGAGGAGACGAGTTCAGCTCCAAGTTCACTCTTCCCGGGTCACTTTCACTGAAAACAGAAATAAACTAAAGAGGAAAAATGTGTTTATTGTTGATATTGTTGTTCTTTCCTCTTTCGCTCCCACAGCTCGAGCGCGAGGGCCGCGCTGTTTCATTTACGGCTGTTTTGCACTGGATGAATAAGTAACGTGTGTGTAGTCAGAGAGTGGGGTGGGGTGTGTGTGTGTGTGTGTGTTGGGGGCAGGGGGGGGACTAACT
>JBBJLS010041754.1:7500-13880 GCA_037577275.1 Bryconaethiops microstoma
GAGAGAGAGAGAGAGAGGAGGTTGCTGGGGCGTGTCGAGATCACTAAAAGTAACACCCGAGAACATCTCTGCCCTGATAGAAGGTGCTGATTAGGAGCCTGAGATGTTTTCTCCAGGGTTTCTGCTCCACTGCCTGCCTGGGAATTATGGTTTATAGTTTATGAATCGCTCGTGTAATAAACGCTAATCTGATTTGCCCAAATGAAGATGGACTTGTCATTTATTTGAATTTTCAGTTTCTGGCTGGCTTCACACAGACATGTTTGTTTTTGAGGTGGGGGGGAGGGGGGGGGTGGACGTGTCCCGAGCCTGAGATGGACAGATGGGTCCAGGGACCGCGAGGCTTTAATGAAAGGCACATTTTTAGCTGAAAGGCCGAGAGGAAAATGCGGCGCGCTCCGTGTTACAGTGGGGAGGTCAGAGGTGGCGAGCCGGGCAGGCTTTTGGGGTTTAAGGTCGAATGTTTAAAGAAGCTGCTTTTTAAAAAAAAAAAATATTATTGTTATTTTTTTTTAAATACGCGCTCCGAGATGCTGCGACGAGGGACATGGGCCTGAAATGGAATGTTTCACTTCCGAAACTTTCCTGGCGAGACTGTCGCCGGGAGTTAAAAAGACTTGCGGAGGTGAGATGGCGGCTGGTAATCTGACCTGGCAGGTCCTGCCCAAAAACAAGCCATCAGCCCCCCCCATCCCCCACCCGCCTCCGCTGAATATTGATTTAATTGTCTGTCTTTTGACAGGCATATACATCATTGGCTGTAATGGTCAATCAGGATTTGGCAGTGCCGGTTTTCCGTCGGCCCCAGAGCCTGACGCTTTTCCCTCTCACGATAAAAACAGATCCAGGCGGGGATGCTGGGAGCGGACGGTGACGAGGAAAACGCGAAGCGAACTCTCCGAGCTTGAGCCGGGGTTTGAGCTGCGGGACGGACTTGCAGCCACTGCAGATGATTGTATAGGGAATGGAAGAGTCGTGCGTTTCGGGGCACGGAGCTTGTGAACGCTTGTGAGTCGCTCCTCCTTTTTCTCGGTCGCTGTCACAGTTTCTCGGGCTCGAGCGATTGGCCCATTTCGGACCTTGGTCTTGGGCGTTTTGGTACGTTGGGATCGGAGCGGCCCTCCCATTGTTGGCCGGCTGCAGCCGTTCGCTGCTTTTCCTGCAGAGCAGGCAGGCGCAGGCCTCCCGTACCGAGAGGGGAGCGGAGCCTTCTGCAGTCGAGCTGGTGTCTCCACTCGAAACCTTTTGAAACGAAGGTTCGTTCTGAACTAGTTTCTGCTCGACTGGCTCTCGAAAGCTTCCACGCGGTTTTATCAGCCCGGCCGACGCCGCCGGGGGTCTTCTCCAGCTGCAGTTTAATCCCACAGCCTTTTCGGGTCATCTAATGTTTCTGTGTGAAATTGTTATGTTTGAAATAGGCGGACCAGGATAAACCCAGACAAACGAAAGGTGGAAAACAGCAGCAGACGAGGAGCGCTTGGTTTTGCACCAGCGCAGGGAGTCATTAAACTCAGCCCTTACCCGAGGAAGGAAGGCTTCTTAATTATCAGGCAGAAGGGGGGAAAAAAAAGGTAACGGTTCCTCTGCTGCTTTCGTTAGATAGGGGCCCTAATTATCTGAGCTTCTGATGGATTTGTGACAGCTCCTAACGATTAAAGCTGACAAATTCGGCTAGGTGTCAGCTCGGCAGCTGCCTTGATGTAATCAAGTTGATATTATACAGTTCCCATAGCCCGTAGTGCCGTATTAACTCAATTTTCTGGTGCAGGTGACAAATGGACTTTGCTACCTGACTAATCACGTCACCGCGGCGATGCTGCTTAATGACCTCGGTAATCCTGGCTTTTAACCGCACCGCTGGGCCCACAGAGGCTCTCGACCAATCAGGGGCCACGTTAGTCAACGCGCCGCCATTATCTCCTGGTGTTAAATCACCCCCGCCATTCCGTATGTTATTGAACACGCTGCTGGTCGGGCCCCGAAACGCCAGTCGCAAAACACTAAACACTATTTAACACACCACCGTCTTATCTGTGCCTGGTCCACTCTTATGAGAGACAATAACAGCGCAGTTGTTTGTGTAGCGAACTGCTTTAACGCTGCTGTTCTGGATTGAAAGGGCTGTTACACTGTTACACTGTTACACTGTTGTTACTGGAGTAGTTCTGCTGTCGTCATGCACGTCTCGCAGCAGCTCTCAGATCTGTTTGCTTTATGATCTTTTCTGATCTGAGGAAGGAGATCAGGAGCAGATAGCTGCTGCTGTGTTCTAGTGTGTGTGTGTGTGTGTGTGTGTGTGTGTGTGTGCGCATGTGTGCGTGTGAGGGTGTTGTTGCGTGAACATAGCCATTAGGTGTTTTCCCTATAGAGTGTGCAGTACTCACCCATAACGGACCAACTCTGCCTGAATAGCAATTATACACTTATGTATTCGAAAACATCTGCATGTGTGTTTTACTTAAAAACGCACTGATTTTTTAAATTCTGAAAATTCCAACTTCTGCATGCGTTTTAAATAGCTGTTGCACAGGTTTGCCCGGAGCTTCCAAGCCCGGCCCGCGGGTCGAAGCTGTCGTGTGAGGTCGCTGGATTTGGCCCCCCGGGAAGGACACTCTGGCCACAAATGTAGTTTTTAAATTTGTACTTCTATAAACGATTTTGATGTATCGACACTGTTACCTTATAAAATACACTTTTAAAACCTAGCTCCTTAAAAATAAAAAAGGGCACCAAAAGTGGTTCTTCGAGTAAAAATGACAGCGAATCTGTTCCAAGGGGAGGATATTTTCATGAAAGGTGTACATAAACTTTCACAAGTTGCACCTACAGTGTTTGCTGTTACACTTCAGAACCAGTCAGCTACGTTTGATTTAAGTAGATCTGATGTTTTTGTGGAGAACCGTCAGGTATAAACAACCTTTTTTCCATTTGGTATAGAAAACCTTCACCAGAATCTTCACCACTTTAAGGAGTCGTCCGAGAACCTTTTTTTTTAAATTATGTGGAGATTCTTTGACCCTTAAAATTTTTTCTCCACGCTTAAAAAACCCGTTCCTTGAGGAGTCATCCCCTGGGAGGGTCTTTGGGAAACCTGCTATATACGCTCGGCCCACCTTTTCGACATTTTAGAATTCTCCCATGTTACGATTCCTAGATAAAGCACCGCACGCAACATAATAGAATGACTCTGGCGTCCTATAGGCCGCAGTGTAGGCCTGAGGCGACTCGCTGTCATTAACCGGCGACATTGACCTCTTTAGTCGATACTCATGTTTACACCCACCACTCAAAAGTAATAGTTGAATTTTCATTCAGGACATCAAAGTCAGTGACCTATAGGAAATCAAAGAGTATCCAGTCTTTGGTGGTCATAGCACCAACATACCCCACACACACACACACACACACACACACACACACACACACACACACACACGCCCCTCCACCAGCACCGTCTTTGCCTCAGAAACATAGAGGTTGAGTTGAGTAATGAAGATAGATGGTGGGTTTTATGGGAAAAGCATGGATCGAAATAAAAATGTGTTTGTTCTGTACAGTACGCCAAGAGTATGACTGCATGCAGCAGCGGCGCTCCTGGTAAAGCTGTCCCCGAGCCTAATGAGCTTTTTACACGATTGGGAGTTTTTAGTTTCCATATAAGTTATGTCAACTCTCCATCTCTCCTCAGACTGAATTAGGAGTCTCTCCAGACTGCTTTCTCATTTTCTGTGTGTGTGCGTCTGTGTGCGTGTGTGTGCGTGCGCGCGCGCCTGTGTGTGTGTGTGTGTGTGCTCCCCCAATTGCTTAACACCCCAGTCAAAAAACAAACACACACACACACACACACACACACACACACGCGTGGAACTGCTAAGAGGTAGCGTGACACCACCGCAAGCTCGAGGCTCGGAATAGCATGGAGCAGCACGGCATTATGGGAAATGGAGCTATCAAAGGGACCAGATGCATTTTATCTGGCTATCTCTTCTTCTTTTCCTTTCTCTCTCTCTCTCTCTCTCTCTCTCTCTCTCTCTCTCTCTCTCTCTCTCTCTCGTCTATTTTGATCCTCTACGTTTCGTTTCTCAGCTAATTTGGTCCACAGTGAGTCAGAGGAACAGAGAGAGAGAGAGAGGGAGAGAGAGAGAGGGAGAGAGGGAGAGGGAGATTGAGGGAAGAGTACAAAAGAGAGAAAAGCTGAAGTCATGACCCAGTGAGGAGAGTTTCGGAGCTGGGGGAGTACACGCGGGTCAGGACGGACCCCAGGGACCCCTCGTCCCGACTCCTCTCCGTCCTGCCCCGCTCTCATCTGTTGCGGTTTCCCCTGTGCTGTTTTGTGTCCGCCCCGGGGGGGTGGAGGGGTTTGTTTTTAGAGGCTCGCTCGAGTTTTCTCATCCCAGTGTGGCGTTTTCCTCGGCGTACATCCACATCAGATAAGACACACAAACCGTGGAACTGTACCGCTATCACATCTGCTCCGGCCTCTGAAACACGCCTGCAGGGGGCCACGCTTTGATGTGTGTGCGTGTGTGTGTTTGTGTGTTTGTACATGTGTGTGCGCTCGCAAGTTTATGACTGTGTTATTATATGAGATGCGTGTGTGTCTGAGTGTGTGTGTGTGTGTGTGTGTGTGTGTCTGTGTGTGTGTCTGTGTGTGTGTGCATGCGTGTGTGCATATATGAATAAATGCATGTATGCACGTGTATGTGTGTTTATGTGTATGTGTGTCCATGCATGTGTGTGTGTGTGTGTGTGTGTGTGTGTGTGTGTGTGTGAATGTGTTTGTTTGGGATGTCACAATTGTAACAGTTTGATACAATACAGTGGCGATTAATTTTTCAGTATAACGAACTTAAATAAGAATAAAAGAATTCCATATTTAAAAAAAAGGCCACATGATGATAGATCAGTTAATGGCAGTGAATTGTGGAGAAAACACAGTTTCTTTTTTCACAGTGGTGGTGAAAGGAACTAGGAGTATATAAAGCACAATGTAGCACAAATATATTTATTAACTGTGCAAACTCATCAGGGAACCTGTGCTTGTTTATCATGGTAAAATGGTGGTAAATCAGAAAGAAAAATCTGTTTTCTGTGGCCTTTCAGTGTCCTGCATGTACCTGTGCAGGAGTTTTTAGAGTCATTAAATGGTTCAGACGTCTGGTTCTTATCACTGGTACCTTCAACCAGACTCTGTTTCTCCACAGTGCATCACTTCAAATCTTAATGTTGAAATAAAAATCTGGAATTCCCTTCCAAGGACTTCCTGCCTTATATTCATATGTCAGGGTTTCCATTTTTACATTATTAGAGCATTCAGTGTTACAGCAGTCGATAGTTTAATAATAATTCTCTAAATGTGACCTAATGGATGCTTATGAGGAATCTGCTCTTGATTTCGAGGTAAAGGGGATGCAGTGTTTTAGTTGGAGTGAGGGTCCGCCTAATTGTGTGCTTGCTTGTTTAATTTCAGTGACGCTTCATGTCGAGCGTTGCTCATGTTGAACCTTACAATACAGTGTATTGTTGCACTTCTAGAATATTGTCGCACGTGTTGCGTTGATGGTGGGGAAAATAAAAACGCACCTTAAATAGTGCACAATTTCTATTTACGTGCAGATAAATGAAACATAAAACTTTTGCACAGGCCATGTTTTCTATTCCACATTCCCATTCGTGTTGAAGTAAGCGAGTAAACAGCAGTGGTGCATCAAAGTGTGCAGGAGTGTGTCCCCGTTACACGGGGGGTGCCAAAACTTTTGCACACAGGTCCGGAAGGAGTGGCCACTGACCTGCGAAGGGCGAAGCCGTGGCGCTCCAGTAACAGTCCTCTGGCGTCTGTGGCTCATCGATCGTCCGCGCCATCCGGCCAGTAAACAATAGCCAGTAAATCTGCGTGCGCGCGCGCGCGAGGACCGACGCGGTTTCTGCCCCCGAAAGTCGATCTGCCTCCGCACCAGCAGGGCCGCAGACGAGCCTGTCTGTCTGCGTTCAGCCGCATCAGGTTTGACAGACGAACATAAAACAAAGGGAGGCTCTTTGATGATGTTGGGTAAACACGTGTAAAGCCCCCTTAAACTCGGGGAAGTCACGTCCTGGGACTCTGTGTTCCTCCTCCTCCTCCGCTCACCCCCCTGCTCCCTGGATCCAGCGTGCCGAAGGCTTACAAAAGACTCCAGATGAAAGACAAAACAACGCACTTTGTTGTCTTTTACGTTATTTCCTCAAACAAAAGCTTTTTAGCCGTTTTAGCTCAGTGTGAAAATTAGATAAGAGTGGGAAACAGAAAGAAAGAAGAGAGGACGAGAGCAAGGGGGGAGAGAGAGAGGGAGAGAGAGAGAGAGAGAGAGAGAGAGAGAGAGAGAGAGAGAGAGAGAAAGAGA
>JBBJLS010041782.1:0-13878 GCA_037577275.1 Bryconaethiops microstoma
ACTTACAGAAAACGTTTGACCTCTGTCATTGCCAACAAAGGGTTTATAACAAAGTATTGAGATGAACTTTTGTTATTGACCAAATACTTACTTTCCACCATAATTTGCAAATAAATTCTTTAAAAATCAGACAATGTGATTTTCTGGATTTTTTTTTCCCCTCATTTTTTCTGTCATAGTTGAGGTATACCTATGATGGAAATTGCAGGCCTCTCATCTTTTTAAGTAGGAGAACTTGCACAATTGGTGGCTGACTAAATACTTTTTGCCCTAATCAACAAAGAAAATGTATGATGTAGGTAGTATGTGTGATAAACAGGAAAATTTATTAAAATATCCATGTCACAGTTATACATTGCTGCTTCTAGTTTTTATGGCAATAGAGGAGCTAAATCATATACTTAACCCTTAGGGAATTCTATAATAATCATTAATGGGCTTCAGCTGTGATACATATATAAACTTCACTTATGAAGGTAAGTTGCAATCATGGTAAGACTATGGAGCTTTCACAATAGCTGAGAGAGAAAATTTTACTTCACTTAAAAGCATCAGGTAGAAGATGATCTCCTAAAAATGTAATAATCTAAGAGGCACCACTGGGTGCATTATAATAAAGTTTAAAACATATGGCAAACTCCTACCTGTAGGAGAACGCCCAAAATTTAATCAAGAGCGCTTAACAACTTAGTCAGGGCAACTAAGAAACCCCCCGTGTTACTGCAAACCACCTACAGGATGATCTGAAAAGTGCTTCAGTAGCAACTATGACAACCGCTGAATACACAAGGTTGCACTCCAACATGCACACCACTCTTGACCACTAGAATATGCCAAGAGAAATTTGGATAGGCCTGCAGTGTTTTGGGAAACTGTTCTATGAACTGATGAAAGTATATTCGAACATTTTGGACACATGGACCAGCAGTATGTCTGGCGTGAGAAGGGAAAGACTTATGACCAAAATAATAACATTCTGCTGCAGGAACTGGCAGTCTTAACCCTGTAACTGGCATCATGGATTCCCAGAAATACCATGTCATTTTAAAGAAAAATGTGATTCCTTCTTTTCAGAACTTGAATCTTACCTGCAAGACAATGATCACACGCATACTTCCAAGTCTACCAAAGCTTGGTTGAGAAATTGAGATGACCTAAAATTATCACAGTATTTTTCACTTTTTGGACAGTGACTATATCACTGTATTACTTTTTTCCTCCAAAGTTTTGGGAGAAGTAGCATGTGCTGTCCCTTTATGCAAATAAAAATATTTTGCTGGGTCATATCACAGATGGTTGATTGACTTTTGTGCTCCCTGACGGTTTAATAAAATAACCCTAAAAACATTTGAAAGTGAAAAGTGAAAGTGACCACACCACAGTGTGATGTATTATTTCATATATCACCAAAGGGAGCATTTATGTACCTGATGGAATTATGTAGAAAAACAGTCTACAAACAAAAATAATGATGGACAGCACAGAACAATGCTAATCAAAGAAGCTTGCTGTTCCATGATGAAAGGCAGGAGGAAGAAGACAGTGCAGCAGGCTTATGAAGTATACGAAGTGAACTCAGGGACATCAGTCATTATGCTATGAGAAGTTTAGTAGGAGCTGCATAAGTAAGATATTATGGCTGTAATCTTTTGTCTGTCATTATTAAAATGGGGTCCTAAATCTGATTAAAAGCAGTACATTTTGAGTAAAATGAAAAAGGAGACGGCACAAATTGTATTACTACAAGAAATATGTTTAAACTCCACTAAACATGAGAAATAGAAAGGAAAGGGGATTCTCTAAAATATTCTATTTATCCTTCAAATCAGACCATGAGAGAAGAATGACCATTCTGTTTTCTAATAGAGTTCCATTTGAACTAGGTTTGGAAATAAAGGAAAGATTATTCTTATTGTTTTCAGGAAACGTGGAAGACAGTACAAATAAACCAGATAAAAACAACCAAAATAAAACTGTTAAATGTATATGGCACACAGGTCGTGACATCTCGTTCGATGTTTGATCCAAATAAAGAATCTTCAAACATTTTAATATGTGGAGGGCACACCTTAATATACGCCTTAACGTTCTGTCCACATCTGAATATACGCCTTAATCACAGGCTAAATTTTTTAAAGGAATCTACTCAAACTTCTATAGACAAGATTAAAATGTCAGAACTGGGAGTGACACTCATACTTATTTCTACCCACGTGCTCCTTGAGAATTGATGATAATGGGGAGGTTGACTTATGAATGGTTTGGGATGGAATGAAAACTGCAATTAAGGGAAAGCTAATATATTTTTATGCGTTTAAAAAAAACAAAACAGTTATGATTGTCAGAGAACTAAAAGAACTAGAGACAACAAAAAGAACCAAATTCAAATTATATGGAAAAAATTAAGGCAATGAGAAATGAAATATTTACTTAAAAGAACAAAACAAAAATACTATGATTTGGGTTTAAAATTTAAGTTTTTGGCAAGGAAATTGAAAAAGCAGCAAGCTATAATAAAATGAGAAACCGAATTCTAAAACCCTTGTGTGTATATAAAAGGAAATATTTTGACTTGTCAGAATTATTATAAATGATTTTGTACACCGCTTTATTTAGAACAAAGACAAATTACACAATCTTCTGATTCAGTGTCTGATGTGTTTCCGCTTTTAAATCGATAATCAACCAATCGATAAAATGAACAGAAGCACAACAGGGCATAATCTAAGGCATGTGGTCTAAGGCAAAACTTCAGCTTATAAACACATTAGTATTATAGTAAGATTTGAAGCTTTAGGATCAGGTTGGATTTATTTACAGTAACTCAATTCTACATAACAGATGTTCGAAACAAAGGATCTTGTGATGTTTGATGCCTCCACTGTCGACCCAAACACACACAAGCTCCAAATAAGGGTGTCCTTTTGTATACAACAGTGCTTGAGCAGTGGTGCGCTTGTGAAGTGCTGACATGTCAATCATTTTCTGACGATTAGTTCATTTAAAGGCTCAAATCAGCACATTTTTTCACAGAGAAACAGAACAAGAGAATCAGAGAGAAATCTCTGTTTAGCACAAAACTCACTGGTTAAGTTAACCATTAACACAATTTTCAAACGAATTGTTTCCTTATTTTTTTAATGTCTTTTTTTATTGAAGTTTTTAAACATGGCATACCAAGATTAAAAGGACACATTGAAGGAAGCATAAATGTTCCCTAACATCCTTTGTTAAGATAAGATAAGATAAACCTTTATTAGTCCCACAAGTGGGAAATTTGCTTTGTCATGGCAGAAAGTGGACAGTGCAAAGTTAGGAGCAGCAAAAATTAAGAAAACAGAATAGTATAAAATAGCATAAAATAGAATAACAATAAAAAATACTATACTAACGGTGCAGTATAAAATGTTCACTATACAATCTAGAGATATAGAATATGGACATCCGTGTTTGTAAATATTTACAGAAATGTATTTGTAAACTATATGTGAACTAGCTGTAGTTTTCGATACGTCTGGTGTGTGTGTGTGTGTGTGTGTGTGTGTATGTGTGTGTGTATAATTAATATATATATAAATACATATATATATATATATACACACACACACACAAAGAGTGGATAAATAGTTCCACCCAAGAAAAAAAACTGCACATATTCCATCAGAAAAATTGCACCATGGTGTATTGGATGTGTGTGTTTGTTTTTGTGCGTGTGTGGTCATCTGCAAGGTCTTTGTTGTGGAGTCTGACAGCAGTTGGAAGGAAAGACCTTCGGAATCTCTCATCACACGTCGTGGGTGCCGCAGCCTGCCACTGAAGGAGCTGCTCAGTGCCGTCAAAGTCTTCTGCATGGGGTGGGAGATGTTGTCCAACAGGGATGACAGCTTAGCCGCCATTCTCCTTTAACTTACCACCTCCACTGGGTCCAGAGGGCATACTAGAACAGAGCTGGCCCTCTGGATCAACCTGTTCAGTCTCTTTATGTCCCCAGCAAAGATGCTGCTGTCCCAGCAGACCACACCGTAAAAGATAGCTGATTCCACTACAGAATCATAAAAGGCCTTCAGGAGCTACAGAGTCATAAAAGGTCTTCATTTGCACTCCAAAAGACCTGAGCCTCCGCAGCAGGTACAGCCTGCTCTGCCTTTTTTTTGCAGAGAGCATTTGAATTGTGAGTCCAGTCCAGTTTATTGTTCAGATAAACACCAAGGTACTTGTAGCTCTCCACAGTCTGTGTCCATGCCTTGGATGTTTAGTGGTTGCATCCGCAGGATCTTTGTGCCTTCCAGAAGTCTATCACCAGCTCCTTAGTTTTTCCAGTGTTGATCTGGAGGTAGTTCTGCTTGCACCAGTCCACAAAGTCCTGGGTCAGTTCTCTGTACTCATTGTTGTCCCCATCAGTGATGAGGCTGACTTCTGAGAGTCAACTTCTGCAGCAAGCAGTTGGTGGAGTTGTGAGTGAAGTTTGCAGTGTAGATGGGGAAGAGGAACGGTGCCAGAACTGTTACATGTGGGGGCCACCGTACTGCATACGACCCTGTCCGACACACAGCTCACATACTCTCACATACTGTGGTTGATTGGTAAGGTAGTCCAGTATCCATGTTATGAGGTGATGATTCACTCCTTTGTACTCCAGCTTGTCCCTCGGGATTGTGGGAAGGATGGTGTTGAAGGCACTGGAGAATCAAAGAACATGATTCTCACAGTGCTCCAAGTGGTCTCCAGGTGAGAGAGGGAACGATGTAGGAGGTCGATGACTGCATCATCCAATCCAGTGCCAGGCTGGTAGGCAAACTGAAGTAGGCCCAGTGATGAGGTCACCAGGGGCCGAAGCTGAGCAAGGACCAGCCAGTCCAGAGTCTTCATCAGGTGGGATGTCAGGTCCTTGGGCTGTGGAGTCTCGGCATTGGTACCAGGTTTTCCAGAGCTGTGGTACTCTCCCCAGCTTCAGGCTTAGGTTGAAGATGTGCTCCATTACCCCACGCAGTTGATCTGCGCAGGATCTGACAACCCTTGAGCTGATGCCATCTGGACCTGCTGCCTTAGATCCTCCTCAGGATCTAAGGCAGCAGGTTCTGGCTTAGATCCTCCTCAGTCCCTTTCTAGTGTGGATGGTTGAGAGAGACAGGCTGGAGCCGTGTGCTGGACGTGTACTGGATGCGGTGAGCAGCGTGTGTGGGGGAGGTGTGAAGTGACTGAGGTGTCTTAGGTGGAACAGCTATCGCGATAACATGCGAGAATTCCCTGGGCAGGTAGTATGGTCGCATACTAATGCCTAACAGCTCAATGTCTCTGCTGCAGAGTTGTTCTTTCATGGTGATGTGTCCAGGGTTACACCATCTGTCACACTGCCTGTTCCCCTTTTTTCCTCTTACCGCTCTCCCTCGTCCTGTCCACACACAGCAGCTGGTATCGGGGCAGCGCCACGCTTGTGTCCATAGTTAGCGGTGTTAGCCAGGACTCCATTAGCATCATGATGCTACACTGCCAGTACTCCGTCTGGGACTGGGTTAGCACTGTTAGCTTGTCCATCTTGTTAGGGAGAGACCAGATGGATATTTCCCATCACTACAGAAGGAAGAGATGGTCTGTATCGTCTCCTTCTCGGACGACGACGCTCCCTCTCGGCACGACAACCCCTTCCCTTATTCCTCAACTCGCTGGGGATGTCGTGTCTGTCGGTCGGCAGGACCGCTGCGGGGTGCAGCACTAACAGCTGATCCCATATGTAAACAAAGGGATTTGTTTGTGCCATACATACCAAAAAAGAAGAAAAAAAACCAAAATATATGTAGGTTTGAAAAACCTCTGTCCAAAACTTATGGAAGCTAGGATATAACCAGTACATATCAGTGAGTGAGGCTTTATTAATTTTATCTTTGTCACAATAGGGCATAATGTACATAATTTGTCACAATGTACCTCAGGGTACATACCAGATAATTTAGCTTTTGAAACATGAGCCCCGCTGATCCATTTTGAACTGAATTAGACAGTGGCGAGCACATTTAGGGGTTGAATTGAGAAGTATAGAATTCCGAGTATCATCTGATATGGTAAGACCTAAATATTTCTCCCATAATGCCATAAACCTGTCCATGGTTGCACATCTCAAACCCATCACTATACCATAGAGAACTGAAATAAGTCTTTTACGAGATTGGTGTAAGGAGAGAACTGTGTCCGTTATTGTAATAATTAAAATTTTGTCCAAAACCAAAATGATCAAGAGCAGAAAATAAATAGTTCCATTCAATGTGATCCAAAGCGTCAAAGGTTAAAGTAGGAATGTCTACCTTTAATACATCCAGTTGGATCATTAGATATAATACAAGTAAGGACATTCTCTAATTCTGTAGGATTTTTTTTAGCAATTAGTATGATACAAGCCTCAGTGAATGATCTATGATCAAGGAGTAAATATAAATTGCTAAGATACTCCTGGCAGTGACATAACCACGGAAGATGGAAGAAAGAAATACTCTTTACGTATATTCATGAAAATAACAAGCATTACTGGTCAGTCTGGATACAGAAAAAACTTTTGATGCCATGAGTGTGATGTTTAAATGAGACGCTATTAAATTAGAGCGAGGCAAAAGACGAGGCTGTGGATTTTCTTTATTGCTTTGTGCACTTTATATAGAACCCTTTGCTCAGTGGATCACACAGACAACACCACAAATCAAGTGCAAAATAAGATAGCCCTATATACAGATGATATTTTAAGTGAACCTTTAGCTTCATTTTCCTTTAGCTTCATTTTCCTATATTTATGTGAGCCTTTAGCTTCATTTTCCTATATTTAAGTGAGCCTTTAGCTTCATTTTCCTAACTATTTAAGATTTTAGAACAATATAACCCAAGGACGTTTCCAAATTGGCAAAGATTATCTATGATCCATTAATGGCCCAAATAAAATCAGCTATTTAGAGGTGGAGCTCTACTCAAAAAATTTAATCAATACAAATATTTGTAACATTCTCCCGGGTATTTCTGTTTCATGCTTTCCCTGTTGAAAACCATGCAAAACAATTAGCAGAATGTGAATTTTTTCCAGGTTCAGAATATAGACCATTTTTACTTTGCACAAATCGGGCCATTGATGAATCTGTGCAGTCAGGGTTGCCATGCTAGGTGGAATGATAATGAATTATCATAGATTAAAGGCCTGCCAATTCAGGCAGATCTGGGCATTTGGAACTTGGTCAGGAATTGTACTCGACTTTTACTCCATAAAAGATACGGGACAGTTAAACAATTTCCAAACTGTAAAAGAGATTTGATATGGAAAACCAAAGTGTCTACAAGAAGTTATTTTAACCTATTTGTAAAATATTATCCACTAGATATGGTGGACTGGATACTGAAAGAAGTCAAATAGTTATTATATAGACTATTAGTTATTATATAATCTCACGCCACAGTATGTTACAAATACATGGGGGATGGAAGGCAACTTGTTCCGAACGAAGGAATGGAAAAACTACTGTGAACTTCAAAAGAAATGTATCAGGTCACATACTTCTAGAGAATTTGGATCAAAATATCTAATTAGATTTTTTTTTAAAGCACATTTAGTACTGAAACATTTTTACTTTCTAAATTTAATAAAGGCGTCCATTTGTATAAGACAATGTTTTAGCAGCTTGGCACATCTGACACGCTGGCACTTTGTTCACTGAGGGTTAATGTGGAGGATTTCTTTTATTTCTTTTCTCTGTCAGCGTCTTATGAAAGGAGTAACAATCCAAATAGTGTTGGAGTGTTTTTAGTAGGAAGTTCACACAACATGACTGGTTACATGTACTACATAAGGACAAGCATTCAGACTACAACTAAAGAGAAGAATGGTTGTTCCTCAGAATGCCCAAAATCCAGATAAACACAAACAGTTGTTTTGGAATGGGTGTTTTCTAATGACCTTGATTTTCTCTTTTTAGGACATCTCAGCATGGCTCCTGACCACAGAAAACAGATAGATAATTTAAAAAAATTTAGTGTAGATTTTAGGGTAAGTCTCTTTTTGACATCTTTATTACCTGTATTTTGTTTCTTAATTAATACTTTAAGTTGGCATTTTAACTGTAAAACTCCTTAGTTGCAGTCTAACTCGAATTCAGACATGGTTTTTGAGACCATGGTGACCAAGCCTCCCTGTGACCCTGGTGAGAAACCAAAGGAGCAATCCAGTGACAAGAGCATGACTGACTCAACAGGACCCAAAGTTTGCTCAGATTCTTCTGGAGGTGAAGAAGGGTCAGCTACAGTCGTTATCCCTCCTGCTGGGAGCAATCCTAGCACCCCATCTCCCTCTTCTTTAGCTCTTAGCACTGTGTCAGAGCAAAAACGAGGTCCGGATGTGACTTCTCAGGGTGTCCAGACTACTTCGCCTGTTGTGACTGCTACTGCAAAAGGAGACAAGGATGAAAAAGAGGAGAAGAAAGACCCTGTTCTGGAGTGAGTAATGAGTTATAAAAGTCACTGCCTTTCTGCTGTTGGAGAACATGTGGAAAAAGACTGAGTCTCAGCAGGGCCAGTTTGAAGGATTGCATTTTGTTTGAAGTCTGTTGTTGGGGACTTTTAGTAGCTTGTTTAGCTAAGATTCTATTTTTACAGTGCAATTAATTGGTTCTTAATACTGCTATGACACATATGTGACCAGTAGTCTAGTTGACTGTTGTCTACTTTAATGAGAACAGTGGTACTGGTTGCTCTATCCCATGTTGATATGAATGATCTATCTGGCTTGGGCATCTGCTATGCATTTTAAGAGCGAAGATGCATAGGTCTTTTGTAAGGAAGTTAGTGCTGTCATGTAATTGGAGAGTCTCCTTGACAATGAAGTGACAATGACTAAAATGATGTGGAACTCCTAGGAAAAATGATCGATGTATTACCTTTTTCTGTAATATCTGTGTTAGCATTTTTTGGCCTATGTAATATTCTTTTTTTTTTTTTCCCCCCAAATTGTTTGATTTTGCATTATTATTTTACTATGATGAAATTATATTTTTGTAACCACAAGAAATGTTGATTTTATAAATGAATGAAATAATTTGTATCCCACTCCCACACACCCATAAATTGAGCAGGCTAAAGACTGGAGAAGTAAACCCACACCACCAGGGTCTTATGTGTTTACAGCCTGTAAGAAAGGCAAAAAAGTACACATCAGTGGGCAGTTCTGCCATTTTGGTAGCTTGATCCTCAATAGTTATTGCCTGAAGTTGTATTCAAGTCTACCCTCAAGATCTTCAAAACTATAGAGTAAACAGTGTTGTATTCCTTCACTTATGAGCAGCGCTTTTGTAAATAGAGTTTTAAATAGAGATTTGTATGGGACATTTGACCATGTTTTTGACGCTAGATAATAAATCTATAATGGGATTTTTTTTAAACACAGGAGTGTTAGAAAATCAACCCTCAATCCAAATGCCAAGGAGTTCAACCCGAGAGCTTTTTGCACTCCAGTAAGTATATAAAGTAATAGAAACTTATAGTTGTGTAAATAATTTAATTTTAATATTGTAGTTTAATAATAATTTTCAATGTTACATTTCATCAGTTATCACCAAATTAAAACATGAATTACAGAAAGAAACCTCAAGAGTGATGAAATACAACATTCTTTTGCTCTTTTTCTTAACCAGCCCAAACCAGCTACAACTCCCACTCTCCCACGGCCTCAAGGTCAGCCTAGCCCTTCCATCGTCATGCAACAGTCCCCTGCCGTGTACGGCCAGCCTATGTGCTTCCCACAGATGTACCCACTGACCCCAGTCAGTCCTGGAGTACAGGTGAGCCATTGCTATCATTCTATTTTTACTTTTGATGCTTTCTGTGCCCTTTTTTTCTTTACATTACTTTTTGTATGCCAGTCCTCTCAGTTCCTATTAACATTATACCATTTATACTTTTATCAGTATAAAAATAGAATTACGTACTTAGTGCTCTCATTTGCGTCCTAAACTCCAGTGCAGAGTGTACCTCAATCATTTGTTTTCAGTCATTATCATTACAATTTGAGACCACTCTGTGTCCATGTGTCTGTCATGCTTCTTGCAACCAGTCTTCTTTGTTTATTGCATAGCTGAAATGAATCGCATGTACTCCCAGTGCATGACAAAGAAAACAAAACTGAGGCAGGGTGAGATCTGTACTAGTTTCAAACCTGACACCGATATAGGCAGCGCTTGAATTGCATGGTAAATGGGTATGTCATTATTAACACTTTTCAGTTTTTTATATTGATGAATTTCAAAATTACTTCAGTAATTTGATGATCAGGGTGACATTTATGTCTGTACTGGTGTCTGAATTACAAATATACTTTTGATTTCTTCAGGAGTTGATGGGGTTGAATGCTTTTTCTTTGACTAAGTTATGTCAGGACATTCATCCTTTTTATTAGGTTTCCTGTCAAGTGAAAGCCTAGTAATGCAACTATGATGCGGGTGGTTTAGCATTAGATAACCAACATACAATGATCAAACTAAAGACTGGTTCTTTTTTCTTTTCCTTCTTTCCTCTCTCTCCATTAGAAAAGCATTATCTGGAAGGTTTGTGCAATTCTAAACTTTCTTCTTTTCCGTTTCATCATATTATAGTTATTTGCCTGCTTAAGTGCCCAGCAGATGTTGACTTCTCCATTTCATTCTGTAGTTGAATTACTCACCTTTTATATTGTTTCTTTTGTACATACTAAAATGTGACTAATACATTACTAATACATCTTTAGCTTAGCTATAGCTAATGTGTTCTTTAGCTTAGGTCATCAGCTAGAATTTATTTATAAATGGGCACTCCCCTTTCTTTATTTTAATTATAAACAAGCCTGTTCCTTTTCCATATTTTTATCTTCAGTCGTAAGTTTTAATTGGACATAAAACCCCAGTTAACCCATGCTGAGTTGTAAATTAGTAATGGACTGTTTTTTTTCTAAAGTGGAAATCATAATCTCAGTTAATTAACAATAAGTCTTGACTATCACAAATGCAAGATGATGTCCCAAACTGTGCATGGCAGGGAAAAAATCTAACATGACATGAGAACTGCAGTGCTGATATTAAAATCCAGTTACCATCTCAGTGTTATAGTATGTTAATGTAATAACATAGTCATGCAGTTGCTACCAATAGTAACCTGTAAGAACCCAGCAAAGGATAAAATGACAGAACGATGTTGGTGTAGCCTGACTACAACATGCTAAGACATAGTCTAGCAAGACAATACAAAATCTGTTTTACGTCTAAAACCCACCTGCAAATTCCTTTACTCTGTAGTTTTTTAACATTTATGTCTGGCCCATAATACTGTCCAAAGCCAGGCTAGAGAAATCACAAAACTGAAAAACCACTTTGCCTACTCTTGTTCACTTTGCACATTTGGCCCTTTTTTCTTGTGAGATTTCTTTCAAAGTAGTAGGAGTGTTGAATCACGTGAACAGCATACCAGTTGAGCCTCTCGTCGGACTAGAAAAAAAACAAAAGTAATGACATAAAACTGGACAGTGTATACATGCTGACAGTTTTCCATTAGATGCCATAGGTGCTTTAAAAGGTTGGAGAGTGGAGGATTTGAAGATGATCTTGAAATGAATCCATCACACAGCCATGTAGGTACTGTACACAGAGGTATGTTGAAGTTCGAGCTATTTTAACTTGTTCCTCATTCCTCAGCCCCCTGCAGTGTATCATGTTCCAGTTCCTCATATGACTGTCAGCCAGTCTAAGCCCTACAGACCAGGTAAAGGTGAGAGTACTGCAGCTGTTTTTAAGAATTGTGCTGTTACAGAGGTGTTCCTAAAAAATATTGAAATGTTTAAAATAAAAATTGTATTAAAACAAAGTAGCATGGCTTCAGTTTGAATAGTTGACATATTTTTAAAAATCAGCTTCTTTCAATACTCTCTCAAAGTACCCAGCATGCCACAACAAAGACCTGACCAGCACCATCCACCAGGCACGTCTACAATGATACACCCTGCAACAGCTGCCCCTATTGTGGCACCAAACCCAGCTTACTCCACCCAGTACTTCACCTGTAGTCCTCAACAGTTCGCCAGCCAACCCCTGGTGCAACAAATGCCCCACTATCAGTCCCAGGTATATACACGCAGAAGTGCAGTATAGCCTAAAATGTACCCATACAGACACAGATGCAGCCATTTTGCTGAGTAATTACATGTCTATAACTTGCCTGGAAGCTATTTTTAAATTTGTTTAAATTGGTTAAAAATCAGTGAAGATGCAAAACTTAACACAAGCTTTTGTATTGGGTGTTAAAAACTTGATATGAGCTATCCTCTTAAAAACAATTACTATTTTTCAAGATGCATAAGATCAAGATGCATAATATTTTATCCTATAACTCTACATAAATAAGTTTCTCTGTCCAGGCCCAGCATGTGTTCAGTCCAGTGATGCAAGGCAGTGCAAGGATGATCACCCCGCCTACCCATGGGCAGCCCAGCCTAGTCTCATCTTCTACCACCCAGTATGGTGAGCAGACGCACACTATGTATGGTAAGAACCCCAGCCACCCAGCCCTGTCCCACAACAACCTAATCATGCCCATCTTCCTCACCTGGTCCTTCTCCTGTTCTGAGTTGATGATGCAAATGAAGCATCATGGTTGGTTATTTATGATCTCGGATCGATACATTTAAAAAATGGCTTTTATTAAATCAGAACTCCTTTTTCCTTCTGTTCATCTAATATTTTTAAACTGTACACAGTGGCAGTTCATCAGGCTAAGCAAGGCAGAAAAATTGCGGTCAATTCATAGCCATTAACAATAGTGTTGAGCACATGGCATTATATTACCAATCGGATTATTGACATTTTGGACAATGCCATTCTAACTTTGCTGTTTACATTTAAATGAATGTTGGTTGTTTTATGTTGGTACTGTTTTTTGTTTTAGAAAAGACAATACCTCAGGGATGCTAGACCACTAGAGTGCTAATCTGCTGCCAGTTTAATGATGCCACTTGTGTTTATGGGCAGTTTATTACTAGCATCAGTAGCTGGCTAATCTGCTTCTGTTTTGCTTTTCAGTTTCTGCCCCCATCCCCCAACAATTCCCACATCCCGGTGCCACTCTGCATCCTCACCCACAGCACCCACAGCCTTCAGCCACACCCACGGGACAGGCCCAGCAAGGGGCACAGCATGGGGGCAGCCACCCTGCTCCAAGCCCTGTTCAGCATCCTCAGCACCAGGCGGCAGCAGCAGCCGCTGTTGCAGCCCAGGCCCTTCACTTGGGGAATCCCCCCCAGCAGCAGATGTACTCTGCTCTGGCCCCCACCCCACCCTCCATGACCCCTGGGCCCAACCCCCAGTCCCCACAGGCTAGTTTCCCCTCAGCCCAGCAGGCTGTTTACATTCACACTTCACAGGTTCAGCATGGATACAACCCTAACCATATGGCTCATGTGCAACAGGTATGTCCCACAGATTTTCCTGATTTTGTTTACTTTTCCTAAGCAGGTGGTTTGAATATAATGGCTTATCAGTGTGTACAATGCTGTGAAGAAGTATTTGCCCCCTTCCTGATGTTATTTTTTGCATGTTTGTCACATTTAAATGTTTCATATTGTCAAACAAATTTAAATATTAGGCAAAGATAACGCAAGTAAACACAAAATGCAGTTTTTAAGTGATTTAAGGGAATAAACTATCCAAACCTACATGGCCCTGTGTCAAAAAGTAATTACCGCACTTATAAAATCATGAAGTAACTTGGGTAATCATTGTTTGGAAGGCTGAGTGCAATTCCACTAGCCACACCCAGTCCTGATTACTGCCAGACCTGCTGAATCCAGAGATCACTTAAAAAGTAGACTAAAAGATCCCAGAAAAGGAGAGACAT
>JBBJLS010041792.1:0-13878 GCA_037577275.1 Bryconaethiops microstoma
TGAGGTTTACCTATGATGAAAATTACAGGCCTTTCTCATCTTTTTAAGTGGGAGAACTTGCACAATTGGTGGCTGACTAAATACTTTTTTGCCCCACTGTATATGGGGTGTAGGTCATTGCTTTTGTTCTGCAACTCTTTTCAAATGTCTACTGGCTTCTCTCTTACTTTCCTTATAATGAGTCTTAATGTGTGTTATGAAATCTTGCATAGCATGCCTTTCAGCAAATATTTGTGGTTCCATAACTTTACACTTGCTATCCTTGAACCAATTGTATTGACATGGACAATCATTTAAAGGTTTGAAGAATATCCTAGTCATGTAAAAGTTCCTATAACAATTTACATATTCTGCCTACAACTTTTATATTATGCAGAAGTTCTTTAAACTTTCCTTCACACTCACACATTTCATTAGGATAAAAGGTCCTCTAAGCAATCACTAACTGAAAAGGTTTATAAGAGTTTAATATAAAGCTAAATTGCAAGTGTGAACAACCTCAATATCTACGCATTCAAAAAAGGGTGCCACAAAGTGTTTTTCATGTGATGCTGTAGAAGAACCACTTTCAGTTTTCTAAAGAAACACTAATATATATGAACTGTTTGAGTATGAAGAACCTATTAACGGTTTTAAGAACCTTCCAATAGAGTAATATTTCTAGGACAATTTTCGCTAACGAACTATTCACTTTTTTAGGGAACAAAAAATGGTTCTTCAAAGGTGAAGAACCCCTTTTGGCATCTTTATTTTCAAGAGTTTAATGTAAAGTTTCTTTCTCAGTTTAAGGTTTTTCACAGAATCATATCTCCAGTTGGGAACCTTTATTAAGAGTGTTGCTGTCTTTGACAAGTGGTGTCATAAAGTAATACTGGGAATTAATGAGTCTTTGGATGTTTAGGGTCTTTGCTAGGGCTTTTAATCTTTTTCCATTTGTATATAGTTTATTAAGGTGGGCTCTTAGAAACACAGGAATCTCTTTCCCCTTCACCTCTCTTTCCAACCAATGTCAACAATCTTAATGATGATGGGTGAAACAGAATATATTAAGACTCTCCTAGTCATAATAATGGTGGCATTGTCATATGGGTACCAAAATAACACATTTTTGAGAAAATAAAAAGTACAAATAGACCACCCACATGTAGCAGCATGCACTGAGGGCTTAAAAACCACACCAGATGAGAAGTGGAGGAGGTGGGGCAGCAGAAGAGAATAAACACATCATCCGCATCAGAGCAAGGAAGCGAAGTGGAAAAGAATTCTGAATTGACATATCTGCACCACAGACTGCTCGCAATACTTTCCCGAGTCCCAAGTGTAGGTGATCTTTGCAAGTGTCAAGTATGCATGATGCAGCTCTGCAAATGAGGGTACCGCCGACACATCAAACCGCTGCTTTCCATCACACCCTGTCATGCATGCAAGCAGCCAGTCACGTACACGTCGTCCTCTACAGCCTACACCAAACGTTCTAAAGCGAACTGAAAGCAGAATAGGTCAAAGGAGACCCTTTTAAAGCCTCAAATAATTGGAATACTGATTTCTTCCCAAGCTTCCTGGCTTTTTTGTTAATAAAATGGTTTTTAAAACTGCCCATGATGCTTTATGATGCTTCAGTTGCATACAATCATCCATTCAACCAACAGTTGAGCAATTTATCTCCCCCTCCCCCTGATATCATGAGCATTCACTCCAGACAGCGGTGAGAAAATAATCCGTGTATGAATACAGGAAATGAGGACACCATTCCATTCTTCCACAAGAAGAAGGAGAAGCACTTTACTATGAACTGGCAAACTGATGTGAAATTGTGTCAGTGAATGTCATGAAAACCAAACAGCTTCTCCATCACTGTATCTTTTTTGCTCTCTGTCCTAGCTCTACCGTTACATTCATTTCTCCTCTCACACTTCAGGTCATTCATGCCATCAATAGTGTCAATTTGGACATTGGCTTCAGGTTGTGAATGCCTGTTTAAAACCACATCCAGCTCTTCTTTAAGGTGGAGCAGACTTGTGGATGTGGTTTGGGACACAGTATGACTTACTGTGAGCAATAAAATGAGCAAACTTCACCTCTACAGGCAAGCGTTTCAGACAACACCAGGGCTGGAGAGGACTGATCCACCTTAATGAGGAGCGGAATGCGGTTTAAGATGATTGAGAAAAGTTTTGAGAAAACAACGTTTTCATCTTTTGACTTCTAAAGTTAGCATCATTAGACTTGGCGCTCCAGTTCCAAACAAAAGAAGTAAAACTTGGACTCAACCAACCAAATCTTTGGTCTGTGGAAAATCTTATATATTTTATATATAAATCTTATAAAAATAGCTCAGGGACAATGAAAGTTCAGAAAATTACCTTTTCGGTATAGAGAAGAGCATTTAAGTCTCAGAATTTAGCATTAGCATTTAATAAAATATGATTTCCACAAATACAAAAGGTGCAAAACAGTCTAAAACTGATGTTTGCTCTCCTACACACTGCAACCAATTGTGTTTAGAAACTATCCTGAAAGTTCTCCTGGGTTCAAAGATTTTTTTTGTCTGTTTCTAAGACCTAAAATAAAAGAAATTTGGGCATTTTTTATCTTTATGGGTATTTGTATGTGACACAATATTTAAAATCCCAGTAGTGATTATTATAAGTACATGTTTGTTTCTGCGTGACATAGGAACAACAAACAAATCTCAGCATGATGTCTGACACCTCGTGCATCAACACAAACTGGGGGAACTTCCATATAAAGAGATGTTTAGCCCTATGATGGCAATTTACCGCTTGTTGCTTCAGACACAGATGTGTGCTGTTTGTGCTGTAAAGCTTAAGAAAGTAGTCCAAAGCTGGTCCTGGAAATACACTATCCCGCAAAGACAAGCTTACCACACTTCTTGACACTTCTTCTAATGGGCTTGAATGGCTGGATCTGATGCATTAGTGTTAGGTATATGTATGTGGTGTTTATGTGGGGGGTGTACCACTTATGCAGCAATTTGTGTGCACATTGTATTTGCAGACGTGACTGCCAGCAAGGTCAGATGTGATTCCTGCCTTTCCGAGATGTTTGTTTAAGCCCTCAGGAGGTGCTTCTCTGAAAGCATTGTGAATCTAGAACCCAAGACCCCAGGCAAAGTCCTGACCTTGCCTCCCACTCGGGCCATGGACTGCATGCCATTTCCAGCAGTAAATACCAGACCTGACGGCAGCAAACTCACAAACTTATTCTGCCTTTCCATTCTCCCTCTTCAGCTGCTTTACAGCTCGGAGGAAATCAGAAGGGAGAGGTTTTACAACAACTTCAGCCGAGTCTGCGACTCATCGTTCCTAATTAGGCTTAATTTTCAATGCAACGGCCAAGCGAGAATATCTGCCTTTGTTGTTCGTAAAACAACTCATCTTACGGCTAAAGCGCAGATCATTTTCCGACTAAATTGAGATAAAAAAACATTCTACAGTTATTTTTCATCAACGCTGCATGGGCAACACATTTTCACGCATAGCACAATTTGGTACCACTTTATTTGACAGCTACGTACATGGGGGCTCATAACACAATAAGCACTTAATAATATATTTAAATAAACTTGAGTATTTATGAAAGGCTTAGGTCAATATTTGCAAGATGATGAGATGTTTCATTATGTAAATGACATTTGTAACACTGCTATGAAGCATCATTCCCAAGGCATGGAAATAAGGTATCAGTTAGTACGCTGTTTGGAACAACATGTCATGAAGAGGAATGTAAATTTGTGAACATTTCTTTGTGCTTATGAACATGTGATGAAGCCCTTATGTCGGTAGCCTTCAAATAAAGTGTTTAACCCTTAGAACCATGAGCGAATTTTTCCTATTTACGCATTACTATTTCTTTTCTGACATTTAAAGCCTTAAGCAATGTGTAATGTACAAGTGTCTCATATCTTTTTTTCAGCAAAACCTAGCCAATATCATAAAATGATTTTTATAATATAACACACTATTTGGATGCAATTGACCAGATAAAAACCCCCAGAAATTTAACTTTTCACTTTTTTACTGTAAAAATCTGCAAACATACATATTAAAGATTTTTTAAATCTTCAGCTTACCCATATATTAGTATTATAATAAGATGTGCTGACAAATTGATTAAAAAACTATGTACAGCTATTTACAATCATAAGTAAGTCTTTTCCAGGTGGAATACAGTTTCTGTCCGTGCTGCGTCAAAACAGTCAACAGTAAGGGACGTTGCTTACACCCTGCCATCGCACACACACTCCTTCCACTCAATCCCGCACTCACATACACAAGACTCAGCTTCTCACACCCTATTTTTTTTCCACGTTTTTGCAATCAGAAATAAAATATATATTCTGTTATTTTGACTTTTAAATGACACCATTTTTAAAAATCTGTGCAAGTTTGAAACAATGTAAAGTTCATATTTTTACAATGTATGATCATGAAAAAAATCTGAAAAAGAGCCTCCAAGTAAGGGAGTATTTATTTAATATATGATGTTTTAGTAACATTTAAGTTAATGCATTTCTGTATGGGTTTTTACAGCAGTTCTTATTGTCTTAGCTTGTCGGACAAGAAGCAGATATAAAAATGCAAAATGCTACACTTGAGCAACAATTTCATTCAAAAACTCCCACCATTAGTCGATTAAATTGCAGATGGTCTGTGCTGCTGTTGACTATTGGCAGTATTATGTGATACTGGAAACTGACCGAGACTGCATTGCAGAAGGTAAATGAGAGGAAGCTGCATTTAAAATGCGAGAGGGGCAAGCAGTCAGGATCCATCTTTCGCTCAGAAGACTCAATCACTGCACTCAATGAAATGTGTGAATTATTCAAATGCTTACACTTGACCATTCCTTCCTATACAATGCTCTCCCTCGTCTGAGGTCACCTTGGATTGTAGGCTGACGGCAGTATAATAAGGCATATATGTAATAAAAAGCCATGCTAATTTTAAAGACTCTTATAATTAGAGGAACTATAACCTTGCTATCCCAAACACTGCATAGTACTGTTAACTGCTATGGCAATATTAGTTTGTACAATACTGATATTGGAGAAGGCTGCAATATGCAAATGAACATCTTACCAATCACAGCATTTCTGACAGGCTGACCAGCATAATTTCACATTATGCTGTGCTGTGGTGTGTTCACACCTGACTAAAAGTGGCCACTTTACTTTACTTTTACATGTTTTTAATTGCAGAAAAGTGACATAAACCCTTGAACTCACATCTTACATAGCACACTTCCAGAGAGGACCAAGTTCATTCCAGTTCGTGTCCTGTCCTGTCATTTAAGACCATCATGGCAGCAAGAAAAAGCAGATTGATTAATCAAGTCCTTCATCACCAACCAATGCCTTAAGTTGTCCTTGTTATTCATTAATAGTACAGCGCTGGTCACTTCTCCACTTCCTCATCTCCTCTGTCTCTGATTTTAGGGACGGAGGGACCAGGCTTTAATCAAATCATAATTTACTGCGAGGAGACAGGAGCCTGCAGCAGGTTTGATTAAGGGTATTAATCAGAGCCAGGCTGTATGGCGGACGGAAATAGAGCAGGGTTAGTGAGGCTGCAGCGATGCTCAGAGTCCGGAATGCCGCAGGGCGTGGGGAAGGTGTGGATGTGGCACTTAGCAGCCCCCTCCCTGTTTCAGGCTCCCTGCTTTGAGGATGAAGAAAAGGTGGAAAATGATCCCTGGAGGCACCAGCACCAGGTTGTGAAGCTTCTCTCTTTTTCCCAATGATGCCATGGTACACATACACATGCATACAAACACACACACAGACACACACACACACGCATACACAGAGAGGGTGGGAATGCAGTGAAGCAGACCTGAAATGCCTGTGACTAATGGCCCTCGACATGTGTGTACATGGAGAGCGAATCAATAAGTATGAGTATTTGCATGTAGGAGTGGGTTTGTGAGGGCTGGTCTATGTATGTGTGATACATGAAATTGCAGAGAAAGGCATGCATGGAAGAGAACAGAGAGAGAGAGAGTGTATGGTGCAGCAATTCTCAAATCCGGACCCTGGGCCATATCCAGACCAAACTGCAAGTCATTCCGGACCCAGTCCACACATCATATTAGGAATGGACTGAAGTGTATGTTTCAATAAATTATTCGTTTTGTAAAATATGACATATTTTAGATTTTTACGGTCATCCTGGCCTGAGATTAATGTTGTCAGTCGGCGCACGGATGACGCAACACTGGCGCACTTCAATTCTCAGGCTTCGCATCCACATTAGCAAGTCTGCTAAGGCTAACGGGCATTCATGTGCAGTCCTG
Organism: Bryconaethiops microstoma; assembly: GCA_037577275.1. NCBI lineage: Eukaryota > Metazoa > Chordata > Actinopteri > Characiformes > Alestidae > Bryconaethiops > Bryconaethiops microstoma. The sequence goes on from JBBJLS010041792.1 coordinate 6,316, forward strand.
CGAGCATGAGTAAGCAAAATACGTGCGTAATTATAAGAGTCACCGGAGAAGAAGGTATTATGTCCCATTGCTACTTTATTTGCTGAGGCATAAAAGTAACTAAATTAATGAAGGTTATTATTAAATCTTTTCTTAAAACTACAGTGCATGTTACACTTTACTCTCAAAAGTGAGAGTGGATTAGGTTCACAAGCAAACAATTATAGGCAAATAGCACCATTTCTTTTGAGTGTATGTTGGAAACAAATTTAATAAAAGGGATTTGTTTATCACTTGTTGTCCTGGACCTTTGGCCTTATCTAGAAATTTGAATGTAAAATTTGAGAACCCCTGGTATAGTGGATAACAAACCTATACACATATGGGGCTTTTTCACCCAGATACAAACACTACTGCGACACCAAAATGCTAAAATGTATGACATGAACCCTCTCTTACTGCAAGTTTAGATTAACCAAGTATTTCCCCAAAAGATCAACCAATTGTCATTCAGGATCATTTAAATCGTGTAGTACAATTCAAATGGCATCTTGCTCTTCATTAAGGTGGTAAAGACTTGTGGATGTGGCTTAGGACTGTAGGTTGCAAAGATAAAACAAGTCATTAAGTTGTAAATCATTTTTGGTGCATGCATTCTTAGGCTACATTAGGATTCCACTCTTGGCTTTACAACACTACAGTAATGACTGATTTCAACAGTAAGAATAAAACAAACTTGTGTGAACTGAAGCAAGAATGAGCTCTCATATCATATCCTCCACGGGCTGACTGAGCATCATGGAACTTTTAATGACATCACATTTACTTTGGGCCGTCCAAGCAACTGGATAGAGCCAGTCATGTAACTGATCTCATGGCCCTCACCACCCCCTCACAGTTGAAAATTATTATCAATGACAAAAACTGACCACAAAATTGACCAATTTACTCCATATTATAGTGTCTCCAACAAGTCGATGCTCTCAAGCCATGGCACTAAAACCACTAGTGTTTAACCACTAGTTATAAATGATGTAAATTTGTAAAATAAGTACACATCCTCTTCTAGAAACCAAGCAAAATAGGTCACTCTTAAAGGTCGATTTACATCTTCTGCTGTCCAGATTTGAGCTATAACATGTGATACAGCACATCAGATCTGACTTGTCAATGTCCTGTTGTCCAGACTATCCAGACTGCAGACAATCTGTCCTGTCAAAATCAGATTTGTTGTGATGGTGCAGTTCTGCCAGGGCAACAAATTGTGTTTTCATCTAGAGTGGCACCACAGCATGCGACAGCCCTGGAGAGGAACCGAGAAAGATCAATGCTGTGGACTCCTCTGAGGGTCCTCAAAGGCCTCGACTGGGAACCACTGGCCTATGACTTTCATGAGTATCTATGAGCATTTTCACATAGGTATACAGGAACCATGCTGTACATAAACCGTACTGTGACGGTATGGAAGTTGTAGCACACTTTGACTTTCCATTGTATCTTAGCCCAGTAACAGTGTTACTGACATGTCGGCAGCATAATTATATTGGGGTGGACCAGCGGAACGTTTTTTTTCTGTCTGAGTTTAGTTATTGTGATCTTTTTTTTAATGTCGTGTTTGAGTTTTTACATTTTTTTCTCTGCATCGTTTAGCCAGTGTGATGAAAACCTAAGCCAGCTAACTTGTTAGTGATGTCCTGGTACACCTTTGCATTTCTTACAGTGTTATATGAACTTCCACAGAAATTTAACTTCAGCCCAAATAGTGCTTGTACTTCGTAAACTTCTCAGTGGCCTCTTTCCAAGTCAATTTGTTGTCATGACAATCAAAAGCACTGACACAGCTTAGCCCATTTTTGGCCCTGCCACCGAGCAGTACACTGCATGGTTCCTTGTGCCGGTAAGAAAGCAAAATATGAGAACATATGAGATCATGTGCATGAGATAATCAGCCATAGGCTTCTAATTCACATCTGCGGTGGCTGGCATGGGGTATCACGACAGCTTATACCGAAAGCTGTTTCACTACCTGTCGAGGTGTCCTCTCCGACTTGCTCCGGCACCATTCCCAGTCCGTCAGCTCAATCTTGCGGCACTCTTCATGAGACAGCCTTCTCTCCGGGCCGTCAAACACTGAGGAAGAGTCAAGGTTGAGGTCCTCCCCATCACAGGCTGAGACAGGAGGTGAGACGTTCCCGAAGCCATCCCGCTCCTCCGAGCTCAGCTGGGGCATGCCGTCCCTCCTGGTCTCCTCCACAGCATCCAGCAGAAGCTCGCTGTGGAGGGAGCCATCCTCTGCCTCCCCTGGACACCTCAGCTCCTGGGCGGCCAAGCTAGCAATCTGACCGCTGTCCAGCACAGCAATCCGGCTTTCTGAGAAGTTGCAGTTGTAGAGGCTGCTGTAGGAGGGCTTCTCGACAGTGGGCGATGTGACATAAGGTATCTTGTAAATGCCATAGCCTTGCTGGAAGGAGAGGTTGAATTCAAACCTCCTTTTGTGGGCTGCAAAAGACACAGAGAGCACAGAACATCAGCAAACTGCTTTCATTTGCATATTAAATTTGGGCTCAATATCATTTTCTGGGTTGAACAGAAACCAGATGGCGCTCTTCAGGAAATAAAAACTGAATGGGTTCCTAGGGAATGTTAGTACACTATTATTATTCGTAAATGCCTCAACAGCAAAATTTCGGAAAAACATAAATATACTGTTAAATTTCTTTTGTTTCATTGGAGCAACAGGGGGTGGCCAGGCTCCCCTTATATAGGCTCTGGAGGTTCTCACAAAAAACAGTAATCGCTTCCATTTGGTTACCATGGTGACTGCAATAGTGGCATAACTAATATCCATCCAATGTAAACTGAGTCACTATTTTAAGCAAAAAATATAAAAAGAATGAAAACGAGCAGAATAGAACAGAATAGAACAGAATAGAATAAAATAGAATAGAATAAAATAGATCGTTCCCTAAATAGATCAGACGCAAGCATTGATTTCTCAGAGTTGAGCCTGCTTTTCTTGCTGCCTGCTTCTCTATCTTTTTCATAGTTGAACAAATATGCACTGAAATAAACCTTATCTATATTTGTGTTTCTGATGTTTGGAAGTTATATGGGAGGAAGTGGGCTTCTCTTATTGTTTACTGTAGGAGGCTTTTAAAACTAACACCCACCATGGGGAGACTGCACTTTAGCCCATCTACCTCTCTCTGCAGGTTGCTTATAGGCTTCCGGAATAAAGTAATGAAAAAATATCTATGATGAAAAAAGTGTACTTTTATTGTATAGAACAGTGGTGAGCCTTGAGAAATGTGTGGCCAATTATGAAAATTTACAGATAAAAATTTGCTGTGGTGCTATGGTCATCAGCATGTATTTGAAGCCAATTAACTATGTGAAATAATGTTACGTTACCCCATGTAAGGCTGTACTTGACTCTTTCCTATGCTCAAAATCCTGAATCCTGAATCACTTCTGACCCATAAACCACAACAGCACTCATGCATATGCCAGAGTTCCAACAGCTTGCCCCCCATCTCTGAAGGTCGTTGCCCCTTAAAACCATCTACACCAAGAAATGGTTCTGATTGTGCCCAAGTCAGTGGAGAAGGACAAATCATGTCATGCAAGCATTCAACGATCCATGAAAATGCTCACTGGTGGGAGAGATGGAGGTGGAGCCCCCCCGGCAATTGATGAAGCAACCACAGGGAAGGTGAATCCAGCGCTCAGAGAGGACGAACACCGGAGTGACCGCAGCTGAGAGCAAGGTCAGGAAAAAACAAAGCGTCTCCAGAGACGAGCTGTGCATCCGGACAGTATGACTCACGAGTATCTGGGCCTGCAGGTGTAACCAAAAAGATGACAGAGGAACACAACAGAAGTCCTGAGTGAAAACAATAGTAAAAGTATTACTGAACATCAGGCTCATATCATGGAAACACACCATAGGCTTATACATTTTTATCAATCATAGTTTTCAAGTATTCTTAGGGTCCAGAATTTTTTTCAAAATTTCTGCATTATTCAGTGATAAGTTAGAGTCGGTTTGATAAGAAACGGTTAGTTGTAGAGAAACTTAACAAGGTTTCTTCACAGTGGTGGTGATTTGAACCAATGTCATAAATATAACCATATATGGATAAATCTCAGCAAAATAACCTTTCTTTGGGGACTATGACTATTTTGCATCATAACATCCTGCATGTATCCTTCCACAAAATGAACACACTAAAAAAACCTGTCAAAAACAGTATCTCAGACATAACAACTATTTTGTGTAAATAAGGGAGCTTCACACTCGTTCAGTTCCATTCATAAGCACTTGGAATAATTCTAGCTTGTTTCTCTGTTACATTACACACAAAATCTACTCTGCATGACTCTACATATAAACTATTTAATTATGAATTTTGAAACTTCTCTTAAAAATAATGACCCAAAAGTGACCTCCCACTGCATCCACAGGACACACAACTGCACCCAGGATCAAAATAAATGGCCTTGTACAAGCACAAGCATAAACCCATCCAATGACAAAACATTCTTGGGGGTATTGACTGAATGAATAATAAAAATTAAACATTGCCAACTCTTTTTGCATGTGATTATCATCTTGACAGTGAGTATTCCAGTTGTGATTCTTGTGATCCTTTTATCCACTTATCTCCAACCATGAGGTTTAATGGTTGATGACCACTAATGATGATGCTGTAGCTTCTATGATACAGTAAAGCTACGGTGCAGTAAAGCAATCATGACTCATTCTCCACTGACCTCAGAACTGCCCATAGACGTACTCACCCAGCATGTTTAGCTGTTGCAGAGTAATGTAGACCTCTCACAGGACTCATACAAATATGAAAAATATGTGATGTGGGGGCTTAAGGGATCATCTCCTCCCTCTGTCATACATCCACATGATAATTCATGCAATTACCTGATTCTACTCAGTTGTGCAATTTTATATTTGGTTTTAATCATTAGGTGCATTATGATAATACATGCAATAGTCTACCAAGTGCAATATCGTGACATTTTTTTATCGGGTGCTAAAACATTATCATTATTTACAATTTCTTATTATTATGTGCAATAGTCTTACCGTGTGCAGCATCATGCACAGGTTCCTAATTGTGTGCTAATTTATTTATTATGTGCAATATCTTATTATTATATGCAATTGTCTTACCATGTGCAATATGACTACTTATGTCAATAATGCTGATCTACTACTGCTCTCTATTACAAGCAGCAAGAGACTCCTAACCATTATTTGTGTTACTAGTAATTCACTTATCTGTAAGTTATTTTTCTATAGTATTACTACCCCAGCATTTTGTGTACACAGCATAGAGTATTTCGTACAGACTACTTTAGGGTATTGGATTGAATTTTATTAAGACGTTATGTTTTCTATTGCTCTTGTTTCTGTGTCTCTGTGCGTCTGTGGAGTCGTAGCATAAGCGACTTCCTCCGGAATCAATACAGTTGTCTGTGGATTCTGATTCTGTGGAAGCCTGTAGGTCATTCTTAGTCTAGAAATACAAAAGTCCACCAAAAATGGGAAAAAAGGGCCAATCATCCGGAAAGTGTGCCGTCTCACCATCATTGGCATCCAGAGAACAATCCGTGCCATGGCGAGGATCATGGAGAAGCGCTTCTGTGCGAAGACCATCGGGCAGTGGCGAACACCCTGCGAGCTGGAGCAGGGGCACGCCTCGGTGCCGCACTCGGACCCCGGAGTTCCAGAGGCCATTTCTCCGTAGCTCCTCTCCAGGCTCTCGCGGGACGCGGACGGGACGTCCTGGCAGAGGGGCCTTGCCGCCCCCTCGGTGCCGGCGGCTCCGGCACCGCCCCCCTCCAGCCGACAGAGCGGCCAGAGCGCATCCGCGGAGCAGAGCAGCTGGTGCGTGAGCGGCGCGGAGCACACAGCCAAACCGCACGCGCACACCGCGTACAGCGACACGAGCAGCGGCACGTAAAAGCCGTCGCGCGCCGGCAGGCAGCCCAGCGAGGCGCGCGAGAAACGGCCCCAGCCGCCCAGCGGGAGCGCGCTCACGGCCAGGCTGGCGGCCCACACGGCGACGAGCGCGCACGGCACGCACCCTCGGCCGGGGGCTCGCGCTCGCGCCCCTCTGTCGCCCCGCCGCTGTCTGCTTGCGTACAGCGTGTAGGCGGCGATCAGGCATGCCTTCATATTGCTCGCGAGCCCGTGGAAGACGTACAGGAGGCCGGCCCACGTGCACACGGCCGCGTCATCCTCACCCTCATCATACTCCTCGCGCCTCCATTGCAGGACGGCGGCAAGCGCGAGCGGCACCACAGCGATCAGGTCGTCCACAGACAGGCAGGCCACAATTAGGCTCAGCGGCGAGCGCGCGCGCATGCGCGGCACGGACGCCAGCGAGTAGAGGCCGCCCGCGCACACGACGGCGCCCAGCGCGAGCTACGCGCTCACCAGCAGCGCGCGCCAGCCGGCGGCGCCAAGGTCCTCCGCGCCCGCCGCGAGTTCCCCAGTCCCGTTCATCGCTGGAGACGGAGAAGCGCGCGCCGTGGTCGTTGACATTTCTTTATTGTTGTTTTTATTGTTGTTGTATATTTAAGAACTCTTTAATGTTCGAGACTTCAAAAAAACAAATAAAACAGCGATGAAAATAAAACAACAAAGGAGCCCGGTTTAAAAGTTGGAGTCGCGCGCCGTGCTCCGTGTGTAGCATCCCCGCACGCGCCTTCGTGTGTGCGTGCGGGCGCCTCGCGCAGCCCCGCCGCTTCAGCGGGAATGAAGCGCTCGCGCCCCGCGCATCACGCCGAGAGTAGAGGGGCGGAGCAAAGACAAAACCCGCCCCACGACCTGAATGAACAAGAGTACGCCTGTGTGCGTGCCTGTGTCTGCGTGTGTGTGTGTGTGTGTGTGTGTGTGTGTGTGTGCCTGACAGAGAGATGGATGGATGGATGGATGGAAAGAGATGTATGGATGGATGAATGGATGGACAGATAGACTTACAAAAGATAGCTAGATAGATAGATAGATAGATAGATAGATAGATAGATAGATAGATAGATAGATAGATAAACTGGCAGACAGAGACATGGATGAACAAACGAATAATTTTCCGATTTAGTATGGGGGTTTATTTCTAAAGTGATGATGTTTTTATTTTTACTCTTGCCTACAAAGAAGCAAAAATAAACCTCTGAGTGGTCAGAATAAATTTCGGGGAAACATAAGTAAAGTCCACCACAGAAATCTTTCATCCAATAAAGCTGTGAGAGAATCTGTTGTGTGGCACTAATGCAATAATTGAGCATAAGCAAAGCGCAGCAGCTGGACAGTGGATGTGTGTATGCAAGTGTGTGTGACAGACAGAAAGAGAGAGAAAGAAAGAGCGAGAGAGCAAGGGTCACTGAGAAACAGCAGGACTATTTGGAGAAAACAAGGTCCACATATGATTAGTCAGGTTTTGTGTGTGTGTGTGTGTGTGTGTGTGTGTGTGTGTGTGTGTGTGTGTGTGTGGCACGAGTAGGACCTTGTCCTTTCTTGTGCTATCCACCCTCAAAGCGTTAGCGCTGATCGATGTCTCTATT